>CM061549.1:239005373-239285373 GCA_030864215.1 Capsicum pubescens | reverse complement strand
TCAAAACTCTTCAAAAATATTAAAATGATAGCTTCAAATCACAGTCTCATACTCTACTCAGTGGAAAACTACAAACAATGTCTCAAGTCATGCTCATGATATTCAAAAATCGTAAAAGAATATTCTTTAACTCAAAGAAATCAGGAAATTTCACAAATCAATCACATCATGCTCAAAATTCATCAACAAGATATTTTGGGTGTGAACCCTATATTCAAAATCATAAGTAATCCATTAAAAATATAATTTTCAAGCACAAGAGCGAAAGGGTTGCTCTTGTTCAAACACCACATACCTTGAATTATGGACTTGAATGAACTTTTACTTTTTGGGATGCTATTCATATAATTGATTGGTGTTTCTTGAAGCCCTAGGTCTGGGCATTCCGATTCTTGAAGAATTATTGAAAACTAACGGTTAAATTTTAAGTTCTCTTGGGTTTTGGGTTGAAACCCTAGGATGAGTTCTTGAGAAAAATTGATTAAAGTGACTATAATTTGGAGTTATGGGGATTAAATCCCGTGTTAGAGCTGAAAGGAGGTTGGGAATTACCCATTTTGGCCTTAATGAGTCGGGCTAGAAGGCTGAAATTCTTTTGCCCAAGGGGAGTTCCCAAGGCGCCGCCTTGCTTAGCCCCGGAGAGTACCCTGGGAAGCTCCCCGCCTAGACCGTGGGGACTACCCTGGGCGGTGCCCCACTTAGACCGCAGGACTACCCTGGGCGGCGCGGGCTTAACACCTTTAGCTACTGGTTTGGCATACCAAACATTCCCTTAAGCTCGTCTAAAAATTCTGAAACTCACCCGAGATGTACTCTTGACTTGCCCCATCATGTATCAACAAAAAAAATCAAGAAATGAGGTCGGAAAGGTCATGAAATAATTCAACAAAGTTTGAAGGCTCAAAAATAAACTAAGTGTTGAATACTTAGCTAAAATTATAAGTGTAAGGCTTCTTCTGACTCACTTTGAACGCTTTAGCGACGAGGGAACTTTGCGGAGTCTTACAATATCTCCCCCTTGGGAATATTCATCCTCGAATGTCGCTAGATAGGCTAAGAATATAGAGGAAACTAAGGATACACAACTGAAATAACTTACTAAATTCACTCTATATCATTCTAAACTTTCGGGTACTTCATAGAATGCATGAACTCATAATTGGAATTGACATACAGTTGAATCTTTAATTAAAAAGGGCTGAATTATAGAAGAATGGTACCTTCATCTTGCTCTGAACTTGCGAAGAAGAGGTGGAGGTACTTGGCTTGCATATCTGCTTCTACTTCCCAAGTAGAACCCTCAACTGACTTGTTTCGCCACAGAACTTTGACCAAGGAAACTTCTTTGTTCCTTAGGCTATGGATTTGGTAATCTAGGATCTCAACTGGAATCTCATCATATAAAAGACTTTTTTGGACATCTGGGATCTCCAAAGGATCTACAATAATAGAATCACCAATACACTTCTTAAGCATAGAGACGTGGAACACCGGATACACAACTGACAAATCTGCGGGCAACCTAATTTCATAGGCTACTTTCCCAACATTACTCAGAACTCTATAAGAGCCAATATAACGGGGACTAAGTTTCCCCTTTTTCCCAAACCTCTTCACCCTTTTTATGAGCAAAATTTTCAGATACACCAAATCATCAACTTCAAACTTAAGATCTCTTCTCTTTACATCTGCATATGACTTTTGACGACTCTGAGATGTCTTCAACCTTTCTCTAATCAACTTAACTTTCTCCAAAGACTCAAAAACTGCATTGGGTCCAATCATAGCAGCTTCACCTACTTTAAACCAACGTATGGATGATCTATATCTCCTCTCATATAAAGCCTAAAATAGGGCCATCTGGATGTTAGAATGGTATCTATTGTTATACGCAAACTCAATCAATGGAAAATGCTCATCTCAACTACCTTTGAAATCAAGAGCACATGCCCTCCAAATATCTTCCAGAGTCTGGATGGTCCTCTCAGCCTGACCATCTTTCTGCAGATGAAAAGCTGAACTCAAATGAACTTGGGTACCGAGACCCTTCTGAAAATTCCTTTGAAACTGGGAAGTGAACTGAGTACCCTTATCTAAGATGATAGACAAGGGAACTCCATGCAGTCTGACTAACTCTCGAATGTACAACTTAGAATAATCCTCAGCTATATAAGATGTATGCACGGGCAGAAAATGCACTGACTTATTCAACCTGTCTATAATAACCCAAATAGAATCATGGTGACGATGCGAAAGAGGTAAACCAGTAAAAAAATCCATATTCACTTCTTCCCACTTCTAAGTGGGAATACCAAACTCTTGCATTACACCACCAGGACTTTGATGCTCTACCTTAACATGTTGGCAAGTCACATACTTTACCACAAACTCAGCTATATCCTTCTTCATGACACTCCACCAATAGATTTCCCAAAAATCACGGTACATCTTGGTAGCGTCGGGATGAATAGAATATCGCGTGCCATGTGCTTCAGCCATAATTCTCTTCCTCAAATTATCAACACAAGGAACACACAATCTATCCTGCAATCTTAACAAACCATCTCTTCCTTGGGAGAAAACCTCTACCTTTTGGTCCTTAACTGACTTCTTCAGTTTGACCAAACTAGGATCCATGTCTTGCTTCTCCTTCACTTTCAAAACTAACGAGGATTCAGAACTACTCTGAACCCAAACATTACCCTCTGCAGAATCAAGCAACCTAACACCCAGTCTAACCAAATGATGAACTTCATGAGCTAACTTCTTCTTATCTTTCTCCACATGCACAACACTACCCATGGAAAATCTACTAAGGGCATCTGCCACTATAGTGTCCTTGCCCGGATGATACAACACACTTTTATCATAATCTTTTTGCAACTCTAACCGCCTTCTCTATCTAGATTTAACTCCCTATGAGTAAACACATACTGCAAACTTTTGTAATCCGTAAACACATCAACATAAACACCATATAGATAGTGTCTCAAGATTTTCAAAGAAAACACTACAACAGCTAATTCAAGATCATGGGTTGGGTAATTCTTTTTATAAGGTTTTAACTGTATAGAGGCGTAGGCTATAACCTTATCTCTTTGCATCACACATAACCTAAATCAATTTTAGAGGCATCATAATACACCACAAAACTATCTGTACCATCAGGTAAAGTTAACATAGGGGCTGAAGTGAGTCTGTAATGCCCCAAATCTGGTATCTCGAATGCTACACGGTGCTAACAATCCTGAAGGACCACTAGCTAACCCATGACTAGTACCTGCTATAATAACTGTAACATAACACTGTATAATGTGAAAATTGGCTGAAATTGCCATAAGATTCAAAACTGAATCATAACTGATAAAATAAAATCTGAATAACATGGTATAACAATACCAAAATAAAACTAAAATAACTATCTCAACATGCTAGTCTGAAAGCCTCTAAACTGTCTTAATAAGGAGATGATAGGACATGGTTTTCCCACTAACTCTATCTACTGAAAGATAAACAGAAATACTGGAATAAATAATAACATAATCATCCTTGAAGGATGAGGACTCACTGCTAACTCTAACTGCTGAAATCTGGAATACTACTGATGCTCTGGATCTCGTGCTTTTGAACCTATAGTAATAAAACACCATAGTGCAAGAGAAAAGTATGCATCAGTACGTGAGAATGTACTGGTATACAAGTGAGGTAGGCTGAATGTATGGGGTTCATATGAATGAATAATACAAACTAACTGAATAACATGAACGTGAGAATACATGTATGCATACGTAACTGAAACTGAGATCGTGATAACATAATTACTGAGTCTAAATACTGATAACATGGATTACTAATATAACTGATAGCTGAGTGACTGTATCTAACAGTTCTGATACTGATGGAACTAGCTGAGTTTCATACTGAGCTGAGTGACTATATCTGACAGTCCTGAAATCTATAGAACTATTTAAGTTCTATTACTGAGATTGAGACTGTGACTGTGGGAGGTAGTCATCTAATCGACATGCCCCAAATGATATTTTATAGTTAAATTGGGGTCCAATCTTTGCCCCGATGGGAAAGGTGTCAATACCTTGCCACTGGTAAGGACAACCTGTTAGTGACCCTCATCTATCAGGTACCCTAATGAGAATGGTGGGACCCTCATCTAATAGGTGAAGCCACCTCATCTACCCTCATCTAGTAGGTTATGATGTCTCAACCTATACTGGCTACGTAGTTCTAGAATGCAAGGATTTCTTCTAAGAATCATACCCTCAACTAGTAGGTGAGTTCCCATCCTTGGGTTCACTCGGTGCTGAATTTTATTCCCATCTGAATAGACACTGAACTGATTATACTGGACTGAGTTTACTGAGTTCCGTTTACTGACGGAATATTAGTGACTGAGTTCATAAGATTATTAAGATTACTTGAATGATACTGAATTTACTGAGTTTTCTTGAGTTATGAGACTGACTGAATTCTACTGATCATGGCTTGACTGAGGGTATCATGAAAACATAACACTGGCTCTAAGCACACAGCTAAATTGTCGAGTATAAATACTCCCAGGACTCGATAGCATGAAACTAACAAGACATAACACTTCTTGATCATAGGACTAAAGTCTACAATTCATAATATAATAAGTTGGGGCTTTGATGAAGCACATGATTATCATAATCTTATATATGAATGGGAATGCATATAACCATGTCATAATTTCATCAACTAGTCTCATGAGTATCCCTTCAAACATTCATAATGCACAACAATATCATTGAAGTCATTTTGAACATAATTGAATAGCATGCATTTATCATTTAGGTCACAATTGATTATAAATGCAAATTTTCTAGTCTCTTAGGCATTTTATCAAACACCTTGCATGCACAACTTAGGGCATAGGTATAATCATCAATTAATACATCATGAACATCTCAATTCATGGATTTCAACTCACATGCTAACGTAGTTTCATGAAAAAAATACACAAAGATTCCAACTTGGAATTATACAACAACATTAACATGATTACAATTAATTCACAATATAAACATCACAATTTATAATTTTAAATTGAATTCTTGAGATTCATGGATCAAAGAAATCCATGAATGAACACTAGACATACCTTGGCTCTTTATTCTATGAAGATTTATGGAGAAATTTTCTTGAAATTGAATCCCCAATTGAAAACCCTAGCTTGTTCTTTAGAGAATTTTGAGAGAAACACTACATTTTGGGTGAAAAATAACTGAATCACATGTTATTGGGTTTATACAGGGGTGTAAAATTGAACCTTTTGCTCTTGGAATTTTGGAGCTAAAAGCTGGAAAAAAATGGCCCAGGGCGACGCCTCACTTAGGCCGCTGGAGTAACCAAGGCGGAGACCTGCTTAGAGCGCCGGTCTAAGCTGGGCAACGCGGGTTTATCATGGAGAGCTACTAGTTTGGCATACAAAATATGCCCTTAAGCTTGTCTAAAAATTCCAAAACTTACCTGAGATGTACTATTGACTTGCCCCATCGTAACACAACTTGAAAATTAAAAAACGGAGGTCGGAAAGGTCATGAAATAAATCCCCAAATTTCGGAGACTTAAAATGAGACTAAGTCTTCAAATACTTAGCTAAATTTTCTAAGTATTGGGATCCCTTAAGGAGCTTTTAAGGGCTGATTTTAGATGTACGATTTTGTGAGATCTTACAATATCTCCCCCTTGGGAATATTCCTCCTCGAATGAGACAGAATGAGAGGGGAGAAAAGATAAACTGAAGTACATACTGAGCATGAACAACTGAAACATAATTTCATGATTGACATGAATGGTAACTGAATATATCATACTGAACATGCATATTTGATGCATGTGTAACTGATTCATGAATTCATGACTGAGTGTTCTGATGAACTGAGTTTCTCACAATGAGAATACATATCTGATGCATGATTTTATGACTGAACTGATACATGAATGCATGACTGAATATGCAAGGTACTTAGTTCCAAGTTTATAATGGGGATCTAAGCATAAAGTTTATAATGGGGATCTAAGCATGAACTGAATACTAAGCTTAAGGAAAACTATTAACTTGAGCCGAGTTTGAGTTTGTGGAGAAAAGGTGAGGATACTTGGTTCATATGTCTGCTTCTACTTCCCAAGTACCTCTCTCAATGGACTGATTCCGCCAAAGAACTTTGACTGGAGGGACTTCTTTGTTCCTCAGTCTACGAGTCTGATAGTCAAGAATTTTGACTGAAACCTCTTCATAAGAGAGGTTGTTTTGAACATCTATACTCTGAATAGAGACTACAATTGTTGGGTCACCTATGCTCTTCTTGAGCAAAGAGATATGGAAGACTGGATGAACTGAAGCTAGATCAGAAGGCAATTTGAGCTTATAAGCTACCTTGCCGAAGTGACTGAGAATTTTGAAGGGACCGACATATCAGGGATTGAGCTTTCCCTTCTTGATGAATCTCTTCACTCCCTTCATGGGACAGATCTTTAGATAAATATAATCACCAATCTCAAACTCGAGATCCTTTCTGCGTACATCTACATATGACTTCTGTCGGCTCTGAGCAGCCCAAAGTCTTTCTCTGATCAACTAAACTTTTTCTAAGGTATCAAATACAAGGTCAGGCCCTACAAATGTGGCCTCACCGACTTTGAACCAACCAATTAAATATCTACATCTCCTACCATAGAGAGCTTGCCATCTGAATACTGGAATGATTGTTGTTGTATGCAAACTCAATCAAAGGTAAGTGGTGTTCCCAACTTCCCTTGAAATCAATTGTACACGCTCGTAGCATATCTTCTAGAGTTTGAATGGTCCTCTCTGCTTGACCATCTATCTGAGGATGAAAGGCTGTGCTGAGATGAAATTAGGTACCAAGACCCTTTTGGAATGCTTTCCAGAAGTGAGAGGTGAACTGGGTACCTCTATAGGTACCTCTATCTGAGATAATAAATAACAGAATACCATGTAATCTGACCAACTCCCTGATATAGAGTTTGGCGTGATCCTCAACTAAATAAGAGGTATGAACTGGAAGAAAATGAGCTTATTTGGTCATCCGGTCTACAATAACCCAAACTGAATCATGTTGATGACGAGTTCGAGGCAAATCCATCACAAAGTCCATGTTCACATCTTCCCACTTCAAAGTAGGACTACTGAACTCCTGCATGGACCCACTAGGCTTCTGATGCTCTATCTTAACCTGCTAACATGTAGAGTACTTAGCTACAAACTCTGCAACATCTCTCTTTATCCAACTCCACCAATAGATTTCCCGTAATTCGCGGTATATCTTAGTGTACCCTAGATGTATAGAGTAACGCGCACCATGCACTTCTGCAAAAATTCGCAGCCTCAAGTCATCTACACCTAGAACACACATATGACCTTGACAACGCAAAACACCATATCCCCCTTGGGAGAAAACCTTTACTTTATGCTTCTTGACTGACTCTTTTAGCTTGACTAGATTGGGATCTCTATCTTGCTTTTATTTTTTCTCAGAAACTAGAGATGATTCTGAACTGCTCTGAACCCATATATTACCCTCTGCTGAATCGACTAAGTGGATACCTAGTATGGAAAACTGATGAACTTCCTGAGCTAACTTCTTCTTACTATCCTCAACATGATCAACACTACCCATAGACAGTTTACTAAGAGCGTCGGCCACTACATTGTCCTTGGCCGAATGATAAAGGACATTTATGTCATAATCTTTCAAGAGCTCTAACCACCTTCTCTGATGAAGGTTGAGATCTTCCTGAGAGAATACGTACTAAAGGCTTTTATGATCTGTGAAGACATTTACATGAACTCCGTATAGATAATGCCTCCAAATCTTTAAGGCAAATTCTATGGTTGCTAACTCAAGATCATGAGTTAGATAATTCTTTTCATAGGGTTTAAGCTGTCTGGAGGCGTAGGCTATGACCTTACTATGCTGCATGAGTACACAACCCAAACCTACTCTGGATGCATCACAGTACACCACAAACCCATTTGGACCATCCGGAAGAGTCAAAACTAGAGATGAGGTGAGTCGAATCTTCAACTCCTGAAAATTCTTCTACCAAGGATTTGACAACTAAAACTTGACTTTCTTCTGAGTCAATATAGACATAGGGGATGCAATAGACAAAAATCCCTCAACAAGCCATCTATAATAGCCATCCAAACCCAAGAAACTCTTGATATCTGATGGAGAGACAGGGCGAGGCCAGTTTCTTACTACTTCGATCTTTTAAGGAACAACTCTAATGCCATTATCAAAAATTATATGACCAAGGAATGCTACTTACCTTAGCCAAAATTTTCACTTACTGAATTTGGCGAATAGATGATGGTTTTTTAGAGTCTGCCATACTATTATGAGATGTTCGGTATGATCATATTTGCTGCAGGAATAGACAAGGATGTCATCTATGAAGACTATGACGAACATGTCCAAGTACTGCTTGAAAACACGATTCATCAAGTCCATGAAAGCTACTGGGGAATTGGTAAGAACAAAGGATATGACTAAGAATTCGAAGTGACCATACTAAGTTCGAAAAGCTATCTTTGGAATGTCACATTCTTTGACCCTGAGCTGATGATAGCCTGATCTGAGGTCTATCTTGGAAAAGTAACTGGCACCCTGGAGTTGGTCAAACAAGTCATCGATTCTGGGAAGTGGATACTTGTTCTTGACCGTGACATTATTGAGCTGACGGTAGTCTATACACATTCTGAGAGAACCATCTTTCTTGTGCACGAATAAAATTAGTGCACCTCACGGGGATACACTGGGCCTGATGAATCCCTTATCTAGGAGATCCTTCAACTGTTTTTTAAACTCTCTGAGTTTTGCTAGTGCCATTCTGTATGGTGGAATAGATATAGGTTGAGTGTTTGGAAGAAGGTCAATATCAAAGTCTATTTTCCTTTTGGGAGGAATGCCTGGGAGATCTTCGAGAAAGACATCTGAATATTCATTTACTACTAGGACTTATTCAAGACTGGGAGTTTAGGAACTAAATTCCTTAACATGAATAAGATAATAGATACATCCCTTAGATATCATTCTCCTAGCCCGTATATAGGAAACAAGTTGACCCCTGAAAGCTGAAGTACAACCTCTCCACTCTAGGACGGGTTCATTCGAAAATTGAAATTAAACTATTCTATTTCTGCGGTTGACTGTGGCATAGCAGAAATAAAGCCAATCCATGC
Source organism: Capsicum pubescens (assembly GCA_030864215.1). NCBI lineage: Eukaryota > Viridiplantae > Streptophyta > Magnoliopsida > Solanales > Solanaceae > Capsicum > Capsicum pubescens. The sequence continues at coordinate 239,276,126 of CM061549.1, read as the reverse complement.
CGAGAATGACATCAAAATCATTCATCTCTAATTTGACTAAGTCTGCTGAAGTAACTTTCTGAGATATCATAACTAGACAGTTCCTGTATACCCGTCGGGCTATGATAGTTTTACCTACTGAGGTAGAAACTGAGAAGGGATCTGCTAGAATTTCGAGACTGACTCTGAAATCAACTGCTATATAAGGAGTAACAAAAGACAAAGAAACTCTTGGATCTAGCAAAGCATAAATATGTATATGAAATATCTATAACGTACCAGTAACCATATCAGGAGAATTTTCCTGATCCTGTCGGGACTGAAGAGCATAGAGTCTGTTTGGGCGTTGCCCACTAGTAGCACTGAAAATGGTACACTGCTGGTTTGGGTAAACAGACTAGGGTGAGAAACGGTTCTGCTGACCCTGGGAACCTAACTGAGGACAGTCTTTGACTTTATGGCCTAGCTTGCCACATCCGAAACAAATATCACTGCCAGCTCTACAAGTACCCTGATGGTGCTTTCCACAAGTCTGACAAAGTGAATAGGTGTGGGCACTGCTAACACTGCCCTGAGACTTAGAGCCTGGCGCTCTATCTCTGTTGACGTCTCTAAATTTTAGCACTGGAGCACTAGATGAAGAAGTAGATAGAACTGATGACTTAGGATAAAACTGAGAATGGTTTTCTCCCTCCGACTTAGACTGAGAAAAGTTGAAACTACCTGTCCTTGCTCTCTTATTCTGCTTCTCTCTTATCTTAATCTTCTGCTCTTCTATCTACTGAGCATGGGTCATAATCCTGGCTATGTTTATGTCACTATTCAACATCGTAGACCTGCACTCATTGACCACACTATCATTCACCCCAAAAACAAACTTACTGATATTGGCCCTGCTATCTGCAACTACATGAGGGGCGTATCTGGCTAATTGATAAACTTAAGAGAACACTTTTTCACCGTCATGTTGCCCTGCCTAAGGTTGATAAATTCTAACACTTTAGCTTCTCTCAGCTCTTGGGGAAAGAATCTATGTAAGAATATAGTGAGAAACTCCTCCCACTCTATGGACCCTATATCAACTGACCTCTCAGACTTCCACTTCTTGAACCAAGTGTGAGAAATATCCTGCAACTGATACACAGCTAGCTTAGCACTCTCACTAGAAGTAACCTCTCTGATATCTGTAGCCTTCTAAACCTGATCTAGGAATTCCTGAGGATCCTCTTCTGACTTAGAATTGAAAAAGGATAGAGGATTCATTCGGGTGAAGTCCCGAATCCTGGATGCAGCTGAATTGGCCAATGGGTTGGCCAAAATGACAGCTAGCCGTTCATTTTGAGCAGCAACTGACTAAGCAAGAGTAGTGAATGCAACTCTGAACTCTACATGAGAGACATGTTCACCCAAAGGATCTTCCGGCTGACTGATTTCCAGTTCTCTTCTTGGGAGGCATGTTCTGTAAACGTAAGGGAAAAAGATTAGACTAAGAGATTAAATTTGAGATTATGCTCACTGGCATGACATGAATACTGAAAGAAGGGAAACTGTTCGTAAAACATCTCATAGCCTTCTGCACATAAATGTGGCGCGTAACACACCCATGTACAAGACTCTACTAGATGCGACTTTCAATCTTTCTAGGACACTGTTGAACCTTAGTCTCTGATACCAAGTTTTTAATGCCTCGAATCTTGTATTTGGAATGCTACATAGTGCTAACAATCCCGAAGGACTACTAGCTAATCCATGATCGGTACCTGCTACAATAACTGTAACATAACACTGTATAATGTAGAAGATGGGATGAAATTGCCATAAGATTCAAAACTGCTAAACTAACTCCATCTACTGAAAGCTAAACTGAAATACTAGAATAAATAATAACATAATCTTCTCAAAAGATGAGGACTCACTGCTAACTCTGACTGCTGAAATCTGGAATGCTACTGATGCTCTGGATTTCGTGCTTCTGAACCTATGGTAATAAAACACCATAGCATAAGAGAAAAGTATGCATCAGTACGTTAGAATGTACTGGTATGTGTCACACTCCTTCTTTTTAGCTCCCCAACCCCGCTAGGAGGTTGGTTTTTAGAGAAAATGGGTTTTCCAATTAAAGTAACGTTTTGAATAGGGATTATTTTATTTATAGAGTCGCCACTTGGAATTGAGTTTGGGTGTTCCAAGTCACCTTATTGAATCCCCATTCAAAAAGAAATGACTCTAAATTTGTTGGTTTGTAAACTAGAAATTCGGATAAGGAATTCTGTTGACCGAGAGGAAGGTGTGAGGCACCCCTCGAGTCCTGTGGTTCTAGCACGGATGCTTTAATGACTTATTTATGGCTTAAATTAATCATTTAGATATATAATATTTGTTATCCTAAGAGTGACTTCTATCCTGCTTTTATTTCTTTTTTGAATATATTTATTAATTGATGTGTGGCTTACCGATAGTAGTACTTTTCGTCCTTACCATGAGTTTTGGTATATTTCTCGCGCCTTTGTGGCATTTATGAATCGTTCCCATTTTTTCCAAGTCTAAGCAAGATTCTAGCTTGTTTTGAAATTTATTCGTCCCAATTTGATCGACTTTAAAATGATATGTTAATTTTATTATAACGAAGGTTCGGTAGTAGGGCTTTCCAACTTCATCGTTAATTTTTTCTTAAATTTGAGGAATCCATTCTATTTTTTTAATATGTCAACAATGATTATGTGAATTACCACTAATATTAGGACTCCCGAACTTAAAACCGTGAACGAAAACCTCAAACTTGACTTGTATGCTCCTGCTTTGGTATTTTTTTTTGGGGTCCTGTGTTTGGTATGGAAATTTTTTTTACTGTTTGTATGGTATTATGCTATTTAGTTTTTCCTTCTTTGTTCTTGTCTTTGTTTTCCTCTCTTTTCTGTGTTTTCTTTCTCTTGTTTTTCTGTAATTGTATAGGTTTCTCTCCCTTTTTTCTTCACTAGTTTTTTGTTTCATTTTTTGGCCAAGTCCTCTGTCCCCCTTGTGTTTCTCCCTTAGTGTTGGTTATATATAGAGAGTGTTTGCATAGAGTTCTGTAAGTGATGGTGTGGTGTATATAAAAAATGGAGAGAATCTTATGGTGTGGTGGATGGGTGTATATAAAAATGGAAAGAATGTTATCTTCTGTGAGTGGTTGGTGCCTTTTTTTTAGTTAATAAAAATGGAAGATGGTCTGTTAGTGCAGGTTTTTTTCGTGAGTGGAAAATTATTTGAAATATGTGTGAGTGGAATATTTAGCGGTGGTAATGAGTGTATTTGGGAGGTAGGGAACATGCAGGGTAGGATAGGCAGCAAGGTAAATAAGTGGAAATTAATTATTAGGATGGATAAAATTACGTGTCTACAATAATAATAAAAAATAAAAGCTTATTAAAATGTGACTCTATTTTTGTAATTTTCAAAACTTTTAACAAACCTTGTAAAATAAAATAAACTTAAAATATCTAATTTAGACCTAAAAAATAAATAAAAATAAATTGGACACTAAAATGATATAAAAATATTAGGTTTGGTAAAAAATTAGGTGTTTACAGTATGCAAGTGAGGTAGGCTGAATGCATGGGGTTCATATGCATGAATAATACTAACTGACTTAATAACATGAATGTGAGAATACATGCATGCATACGTAACTGAAACTGAGATCGTGATAACATAATTACTGAGTCTGAATACTGATAACATGGATTATTGATATAACTGATAACTGAGTGACTGTATCTGACAGTCCTGATACTGATAGAACTAGCTAAGTTCTGTACTGAGCTGAGTGACTGTATCTAACAGTCTTGAAATCTGTAGAACTATCTGAGTTCTATTACTGAGACTGAGACTGTGACTGTGGGAGGTAGTCATCTAACTGACATGCCCCAAATGAGATATTATAGTTAAGTTGAGGTCCAATCTGTGCCCCGATTGGAAAGGTGTCAATACCGCACCACTGGTAAGGACAAGCTGTGAGTGACCCTCATCTATCAGGTACTCTAATGAGAATGGTAGGACCCTCATCTAACAGGTGAATCCACCTTATCTACCTTCATCTAGAAGGTTATGATGTCTCAACCTATGCTGGCTACGTAGTTCTAGAATGCAAGAATTGCTTCTAAGAATCACACCCTCAACTAGTAGGTGAGTTCCCATCCTTGGGTTCACTCGGTGCTGAATCCTATTTCCATCTGAATAGACACTGAATTGATTATATTGGACTGAGTTTACTGAGTTTTCTTGACTGACTAAATATTACTGAATTCTATTACTGACTGAGTTTATGAGATTACTGAGATTACTTGAATGATACTGAATTCACTGAGTTTTCCTGAGTCATGAGACTGATTGAATTCTATTGATCATGGCTTGACTGAGAGTATCGTGAAAACATGACACTGGCTTTAGGCACACAGCTAAATTGTTGGGTATAAATACCCCCGGGACTCGAGAGCATGAAATTGACAAGACATAACACTTCTTGATCATAGGACTAAAGTCCACAATTCACAATACAATAAGTTGGGGATTTCATGAAGCACATGGTTATCATAATCTTATACATGAATGAGAATGCATATAAACATGTCATAATTTTATCAACTAGTCTCATGATCATCCCTTCAAACATTCATAATGCTTAACAATATCATAGAAGTAATTTTGAACATAAGTGAATAGCATGCATTTATCATTTAGGTCAAAATTGAGCTATAAATGCAAACTTTCTAGTCTCTTAGGCATTTTATCAAACATCTTGCATGCACAACTTAGGGCATATGTATAATCATCAATTAATACATCATAACCATCTCAATTCATGGATTTCAACTCACATGCTAACTTAGTTTCATGAAAAAAAAAACACATAAAGATTCCAACTTGGAATCATACAACAACATTAACATGATTACAATTAATCCACAACATAAGCATCACAATTTATAATTTTAAATTGGATTCTTGAGCTTCATGGATGAAAGGAATCCATGAATTATCACTAGACATACCTTGGCTCTTATTCTACAAAGATTTACGGAGAGATTTTCTTGAAATTGAATCCCCAATTGAAAACCTAACTTGTTCTTGAGAGAATTTTGAGATAAACACTATATTTTGGGTGAAAATAGCTAAATCACGTGTTATTGGGTTTATATAGGGGTGGAAAATTGACCCTTTTTCCCTTGAGATTTCAGAGTTGAAAGATGAATAAATGGCCCAGGGAGATACCCAGGGCGGTGCCTCGCTTAGGCCGTCGGAGTAACCAAGGCGGTGCCTTACTTAGAGTGCCGGTCTAAGCTGGGCAGTGCGGTCTTATCGCGGAGAGCTACTGGTTTGGCATACCAAACATGCCCTTAAGATCATCTAAAATTTTTGAAACTCACCCAAGATGTACTATTGACTTTCCCCATCGTAACACAACTTGAAAATTGAAAAATAGAGGTCGGGAAGGTCATGAAATAAATCTCCGAAGTTTGGAGGCTTAAAATGAGACTAAGTCTTTAAACACTTAGCTAAATCTTCTAAGTGTTGGGATCCCTTAAGGAGCTTTTAAGGACTGATTTTAGATGTACGATTTTGTGGGATCTTACAGAGTGGAGCCTTCAACTCCTGAAAACTCTTCTCGCAGGATTCGGACCAAAGAAACTTAACTTTCTTTTGGGTAAATCGGGTCATGGGAAATGAAATAGAAGATAAACCTTCAAAAAAATGGCAGTAATAGCCAACTAGACCCAAGAAATTTCTAATAGCAAATGGAGAGATAGGTCTAGGCCAATTTCTTAAGGCTTTTGTCTTTTGGAGATCAACTCTAATTCCTTCGGTTGAGATGATATGACCAAGAAAGGCTATTGACCTTAGCCAAAACTCACACTTGCTGAATTTGGCGAACAACTGATTATCTCTAAGAGTTTGCAAAATAGTTCGGAGATGGTCTGAATGGTCTTCCTCACTACGGGAGTAAATAAGGATATCATCTATGAATACTATGAAAAACATATCAAGATACTATTTGAACACTCGATTCATGAGGTCCATGAAAGGTTCTGGAGCATTGTTTCACCCGAAAGACTTTACTAGAAACTCAAAATGACCATAGCGAGTTCTGAAGGTTGTCTTTGGAATATCACAGTCCCTTAGTTTAAGCTGATGATTGTGTAATCTAAGATTTATCTTTGAAAAATAACTTTTATCTTGCAACTGATCAAACAGGTCATCAATGTTAGGAAGAGGGTACTTGTTTTTGACTGTAATCTTATTAAGCTGACGATAGTCAATGCACATACGCAAAGAACCATCTTTCTTTCGCACGAACAGAATAGGTGCACCCCATAGAGAAATACTAGGCCTTATAAAACCTTTATCTAAAAGATCTTTGAGTTGCTTTTTTAACTCCTTAAGTTTTGCGGGTGCCATATGGTAAGGAGAAATGGAAATGGGCTGTGTATCGGGAAAAAGGTCAATCCCAAACTCTATCTCTCTATCGGGAGGTACCCTTGGGAGATCTTCTGGAAAAACATCAGGATACTCATTAACTATATTGACTGACTGAATAATTGGAGTTTTAGAATTAGTGTCTTTAACTCAAACTAGATGATATATGCAACCTTTGGAGATTAGATTTCTGGATTTAAGATAGGAAATAAAATGACTCTTGGGAGATACAGAATTCCAAGACCACTAAAAAACTGGCTCATCTAGAAACTGAAAGTTGACTACATGGGTGCGACAACCTATAGACGCATAACAGGAATGAAGCCAATCCATAACTAGAATAAGGTCAAAATCGACCATGTCTAACTCTATCAGATCAGCAAACATGACTTTATGAATAAAAGTAATAGGACACTTTTTGTACACTTGCTTAGCAAAAACTAACTCACCTACTGGGGTAGATACCAGGATAGGCTCTGGGATCTTTTCAGTGTTTATTTCAAAGTTCACAGCAAGCAATGGTGTCACATAAGAAAAACTTGACCCACGGTCCAACAATACATACACATCAAAATGAAAGACACGAAGCATACCAGTAGCAACATCTGGTGCATCCTCCTGCTCCTGGCGGAATGGTAAAGTATAGAAGTGATTCTGGCACTGACCGCTAGCAGTGATAGATGAAGCACCCTGGGGAGGGGATGGATGGGCTACAGGAGCAGGGGCACTAGTAGCTTGAGTCTGGGGTCGAACATCTTGGTTCCCCTGCTTGGCATGCGGACACTCTCTAAGTTTGTGGCCCAACTTGTTATAACCGAAACAATCTCTCTGATCGGCTAAGCACTCATCGGTGTAGTCCCTACCACACTTAGTACATGGAGGATAATGAGGTTTGTTACTCATACTGTTCTGGGATCTAGACATCGAAGGCCTATTCCCCTACTACTACTTAGTTCTAGGTGCGGGAGCACTAGCTGATGATGGTACAGGCATAGATGAACGATTCTGGAACTGAGGACGGTTCCCACCATGGGATCTAGTTTGTCCATACTCAAACTGCTCTGATCTAACCCTCTTATTTCCCTTTACTCTATCTCTCTCGCTTATCTTATCTGCCTTAATCTGCTGGGCATGCGTCATCAGTCTGGAAAGGTCTATGTCTCTGTTTAGCATGGCAGTCCTGCACTTTTTCAACACCAACCCGGACACACCAGTCACTAACTTACTCATACTAGACCTGGTGTCAGCTATCAACTCAGGAGCATACTTGGCCAACTGGTTGAACTTAAGACAGTACTCCTTTATAATCATGGAGTCTTGCCTCAAGTTCATAAACTTCTCTACGTTCGCCTCCCTCATCTTTAACAGAGAGAACTTATCCAAGAATGCATCTTGGAATACCTGCCAAGTCATAGGAGCAGCATCGTCCCCTCTATTCTTCTTCCACGCCACAACCCAATTATAAGAAATATATTTTAGCCTATAAAAGGCCAGTTCTACGTTCTCTTTCTTAGACACATGCATAACCTGGGTGATTTTTTTCACCTCATCAAGAAACAACTGCGGTTCCTCATCCACCTTTGACCCAAAGAACTCGGGCGGGTTCATCTGCATAAAGTCAAAAAGTTTGGCCATGGCTGCATCACCTCTTTGCTGATGTAGAGCAACAGCCTGATTAGTGGTTTGCACAGTAGCAGTCATAGCCTGGGCCAAAGTTTAAAAAGCATCCCAATATTCGATTTGGGTCACATTCTCATTCAGGGGATCAACAGGTTGAGGTGGCTCGTTATTGTTTCTACGGCCTCGACAGGGAGGCATTTTCTGTCATAAAAGAGCATAAATTAATAGCAGATAGAAACAGTTGTTGGCACGATAGACTCTGAAAGAAACAGATGAATTTTCCTAAAGCATCCTGTAGCTTCTTGCTCATAGATGTGGCACGCTACACACCGATGATCAATATTCTATGTAACATGGCTTGTCAGACTCCCTAGGACTCTCTAAATCTTATGCTCTGATACCAAGTTTGTAACGCCCCAAAATTCCATCCCAAGACATCACACGGTGCTTAAGGCTACAAGTAGCCCCAAGATAACCCTTTGAGCCTGCTACTAAGTCTAGAAACTTACTTCAAGATATATTACTCAAAAACAGTTCAAAAATATAACAAGTCTGAACTGAAATAACTGTAAAACAATATCTGAATGATAAATGTTGAAAAGTCTAAAACATCACTGATAATCTAGTCTGACAAAGCCTCTACTACTCAATACTAGAGAGTTATTGGGACAGATCCCCAACTGACTCGAACTGGAATGAAAGCAATAACAACTGATATCAAAACTAAAAATCTGGGAAATAGGTCCTCGAAACATGAGGACTCACCAACTGCGGAGTGTAGATCAAGGTACTCGAAAATCACTGACGTTGTTGGGACTGAGCACTTCAACGTACATTATAAGATAATGTAGCACATAGACATATATGTGGATCAGTACTTTGAGGATATACTGAGTATATGGGGTGTGTGTGCATTTACATAAGCAATATCATATTTCTTTATAAAATCATGCATGCAAATATGAATGACTCACATGGTTTTAATAAGTCTGAAATATAATTCTCATAAATCATGAATAATGAAACATGTAGCATAAATCTCACGAGTCATTTTACTTAGTTCTAAGATCTGTAGTTCTATTCCCTTCTAAAAATATATAGACTAAGTGGTAAAGTGCTTACCTCTGTATCTGAAAGCTAAGACTGTAACTTTGAAACTAAAATGTCAAGTAAAACATTATTTGAATAAGCTTGTGAGCCTTTACACTTAGTATCTAAAAATCTTCACTGAAAAGTATGTCTTTTAAAACCTTAAGGGAAATAACTCATCTCAAAGGAACATACTTTAGGGAAATTCTCTTTTAAAAATCCATACTGCAAGGGAAAAATGCTCAAAAATTATTTATTTACTTTTACTAGCAGGGAGGTTCTCTTAACCGACATAAATTATGCGAGCTACATGGAGTCCAACATTTTATCTTCCTAAGGAAGAAACCTCACATTGGGGAGAGGCGTCATACTCTTGCCAGGGAATATAACCTTAACTTAGTGATCACTATCTCTACCTCGGGCCTATAAATCTCAATTCTATGGTGGCACGTAGTTTTGGGGTATGAAACCGTAGTAACTTACCCAACTCAGTGCTAAATATTACTCCATTTAGTTAGCTATGCTCATCTCATATAAATCCACAGTAAAACTTGCATAAGGGTCTATTAAGAACCGTTTATGCATTTAACATTTTATGAATAAATTTGAGAAGTGGATTTCAAAACTCATATGACGATCAAAATATCAAGTTCTGCTTATATAATTCAATATCAATATATCAAACTCATATAAATGTATATCAAATCATCATGCTTGTAATTTTCTCAAAATTCTTCAAAAATATTAAAATGATAGCTTCTAATCACAGTCTCATACTCTACTCAATGGAAAACTACAAACAATGTCTCAAGTCATGTTCATGATATTCAAAAAATCGTAAAAGAATATTCTTTTACTCAAAGAAATCATGAAATTTCACAAATCAATCACATCAAGCTCAAAATTCATCAACAAGATATTTTGGGTGTGAACCCTATATTAAAAATCATAAGTAATCCGTTAAAAACATAATTTTCGGGCACAAGAGCGAAAGGGTTGCTCTTGTTCAAATCCCACATACCTTGAATGGACTTTTACTTTTTGGGATGCTATTCGTACAATTGATTGGTGCTTCTTGAAGCCCTCGATCTGGGGATTCCGATTCTTGAAGAATTATTGAAAACTAACGGTTAAATTTTGAGTTCTCTTGGATTTTGGGTTGAAACCCTAGGATGAGTTCTTGAGCAAAATTGATGAAAGTCACTATAATTTGGAGTTATGGGGATTAAATACCGTGTTAGAGATGAAAGGAGGTTGGGAATTACTTATTTTGCCCTTAATGAGTCAGGCTAGAAAGCTGAAATTTTTTCGCCCAGGGGGAGTTCCCAGGGCGACGCCCTGCTTAGCCCGGGGGAGTACCCTGGGTGGCGCCCCGCCTAGACCGGAGGACTAACCTAGGAGGTGCCCCTCTTAGACCAGGGGACTACCTTGGGCGGCATGGGCTTAGTGCCTTTATCTACTTGTTTGGCATACCAAACATGCCCTTAAGCTCGTCTAAAAATTCTGAAACTCACCCGAGATGTACTCTTAACTTACCCCATTGTCTATCAACAAAAAAATCAAGAAACAGAGGTTAAGAAGGTCGTGAAATAATTCATCAAAGTTCTAAGGCTAAAAAATAAACTAAGTGTTGAACACTTAGCTAAAATTCTAAGTGTAAGGCTTCTTTTGACTCGATTTGAAGGCTTTAACGATGAGGAAACTTTGTGGGGTATTACAAAGATATTTCCATAACCTCATCTGCTAAAATAAAAAGTGCAGGTGATAGAGTGTCCCCTTGTTTAACTCCCCTTGTGGAAATAAAAAAACCCACTAATTTTCCATTCAAGAGGACAGAGTAGTAGTTATTAGATAAAAGTCTCCAAATGATATCTACTACTCTATTAGAAAAAACCCATTTTCCTCAAAATCTTTATCAAAAAAACCAAGAAACCCTATCATAAGCTTTAGCCATATCAAGTTTCAAAACTATATTAGAAGGCTTTCCCCTCTTCCCTATATCAACAACCAACTCCTGGGTTAGAAGAATATTCTCCACAATACTTCTATCTTTAACAAATCGAGATTGATTAAGAGAAATCAGATTTGGTAAGATACCCTCCAATCTATCATGAGTGATTCTTGACAGGATTTTATTGACAAAATTACTAAGACTAATTGATCTTAGATTTGAAAAGAATTGCACATTATCCTTTTTAGGAATGAGAATCAAATTAGTGTGAGTAATGGATTTTGGGAGTGTATTACCTACAAAGAAGCTTTTGACCATCCTAGTTACATCTCCACAAATGATGTCCCAGTAAGTCTGGAAAAATCTACCTGTAAGTCCATCTGGTCCACTAGCACTATCTCCATTTAACTTAAAAACAACCCACTTAATTTCCAACTCATCAGGATTAGCATGTAACATCTCATTTTCATAGTCAGAAATCATCTCTAGAATGTTATTCAATAATGGAAAATTTGTTGCATCTTTTTCATGTGTAAACTATTTCTGATAAAAAGATATGGCCTCATCAACAATCTATTTCTCTTCCTCTAACCAGCAACCATTATTATTGAGTATTTTGGATATCTTCAACTTATTTCTTCCCCCCTTGACACTTCTATGAAAAAACTTAGTCTTCCTATCACCACTTTCAAACCAATCATACCCAACTTTTTGCTGCCAGAAGCTTTCTTCCAACTTAAGATATTTAATATATTCAGCCCTAGCTTTTTGCATCACAATTCTGTTTACTGCAATAGGGTTCTCCTCAAATTATTTCTCTTTCACCTTAGAAATCTCTTCTCCAACAATCAACTAGTGGAGGTGGAGGTGTGTAGGGGTAAGAGTACTTATTTTTTTCCACATTTCATTGAGAAATGATAAGATAGTTGAACTTTTTTTTTTTGAGATAATATGATTTAACATGCTCGGATGAACATTCCAATATGAAACGATTAATACGTTAATATTATTCGCGCATCGCGTGAATACATATACTAGTATATATATATATCCCATCTGTGAACAAGGTGACTTTCTTATAAAGATATTGTCTTTAAAATGCATTGAACTAAAATTATTTTTTTCTTCTGGAAGTACCATTTACCGCTAACATATTGTTTTATAATCACCATATGATCAACACGATATTGATCCCAACCCGGTAGATGGGATACCATCCCAAGTACAACTCGGTTTAAGGTTCTAGCGTGCTCACATTTTATGCCTTTTACAATAACTACAATAAAATTCAATCTGATTTTATAAGTGAGATCTAAAAAGAATGAGCTAATGTACATAGTAATTACTTCTATTTTAAGGGAGAGGAGGGGATGTAATTTGAATAAACCCTTGACTCAATTTATTTTTTCAAAATAGACGGGGGAGATGTTATTTATATAAACCCTTGACTTAATTTTTATCTGCAAAATAGGTATGTAAAATACAAGAAAAGAGAACATGTTGAAACTATGATGCAATCGGAGAAAAAAATATCAACAACAAAAATATAAAAGATCACCAACATAAAAGAAATAACATTAGTTATTGAAACAATAAGGTAATGATCACAAGACATTAAACATATAGAGAAGAGAGAGAAAATAAGGTGGTCTATGTTCTCCCGCCAAAATAGAAAGAAATTGCCTGACTATCTACAAACTTTATATTCAAATTTAATTTTGACCTTCAAGCTCTTCTATATAGAATAGGGTCATATCCTCGATCAGCGAAAGGCATGTCATGTTCTATCTAGTTATTTCTCATAATTTTTTTCTAGTTTTATCTTTACCTCTCCTTAGACATATCATTGTCCACGTTGTACCTCCTTACCAGATCATTTGTGTGATAATCCAGAGGGAGAAAAGGGGAGGGGGGAGGAAGGAATTGAAATTTTAAAGACTTTCAGTCGACTTCAGCTATTAGTAAGTCGACTTTCCTGCACATATTTGTTAGTTCGAAATTGCTGATAAAAGAATATAAAAAGTAAGAAGTGGTATAAGGTTAAATTATACTATTTAGTCATTGTCTGTTTCATATTTAGTATTTTTATTTGTCTATTTTGAGCATTAATTTATGAATTATGTTTAATATTAGATTTTGATGTATATAGAATTAAAATGATGTGAAGATAATTTTTATTTGATTGAAATTGAAAAGTACGCTGCCTAGAGTGCCACCACTATCACAGCGCAGCACGACAGACATATCAATTTTATTTTTCTAGTCTATTTTGAATTTAATTATTTTATTTTGGGCTTTCTCTCACACCTATAAATATTTCATAAAATTGATATTTATAAAATTTGGGTAACTTACATAAATCTCAGTTTTTTAATGAGTTGTAACACTTTTTATCATAATTTTGTTAAATTACAAGATATTTTGGATTTTGATTTTTGTGATACATAACTCGTTGATACATATGCATTGTGATACATTTGTGTCATAATCCAAAAATGAGGATCATGATGGCACTTGTCGTGGCGTACCTTGACAAGTAAGCCTATCACCCAAACTAATACAAAAAAAGGAAAAAACAGAAATATCCCAAGGTAAGGCTTCTAGAACGAAGCCGAACTATACAAGTAATCATAACAATGCGGAAAAGACTATCCAAAATACTGACCGTGCCCAAAACTAGGTGTAAATAGTGTAAGAACTACTAATACAATCCAAGAGTCAAATACATCAGAAAAATACCCACAAAGGAATAATATTTGTCTCCAAATACTAAAAAAGACATAACTACTATAGAAAGATAGAGGTGAACTTCGGACGCATGAATGTCCAACCGCTACCTTGAAAGCTCCAACAATCGCTCGAGTCAAGCAAGCTGAGGCGCACTCGAGCTAGGACCTACACCGAAAGGGCGCAGTAGGCATGAGTACGGTCCACTTGTACTCAGTAGGTATCATAGGCCGACCAAGCAAAGTAGTAAATTAAGCATACAAAATATACACTAAGAGAATGTCACCTGCAATCAGAAAATATTTCACAACAGTAGCCCACACCGCTTGCACTAACAGTTCTAATATATCATATATATTTTAACATCGCAACAAGATAGAACACAAGTATATATTATATCACACATAAGTAGAACAAGAGGGAACATGCATATACAAGATCATCAAATACAAGTAAAAGAAGATAAGACAATTACATAAATGGCAAGTTAATATGGAAATACAACACAATATAAACACAATAAAGTAAGTGCAATGTATATGATGATGCACGAGGTCGTCACACAACCTCCGGATCATCGCACAATCCACGTATACACCTACGGAGGCAAGCCTCCCAACGCAGGACCCATGGAGGGTTCGCCAACCCATATACAATCCACATATATCATATTTTCTTTTCGGCATATTCCTCGGAAAGGTGTTATCAGGTGTTGCCAGTGTTTCTCAGATGTTGCCACGGTGGTACCAATGTTTCATGAATGAGTATGATATGAAGATTTAATTCTCACAATCAATCAAAATATGTATTTTCACAACCAACCATAATGATACATTTCCAAAACCACATGAGCCAATATCCACTCATTATTTTCGTTTCATCCATGAATTTTCACGTCTCATATGCCAATAAAGTGTGAATATAGTCACAATACACCAATGGTACCACATTAAGCATTTTAGCAACACAATACAATTATTTACATGTATTCAAGACTATCAATATCACATAGTCCCCACACCATCACACATATCACATAATATATCAATTTAGATAATTATATCACATATAGGCCCCAACATGGGTACAACACATAGATATCCATTTTTCATGATTAGTTCTCACCCTCAACCAATTTGTATCATCATTTCCTACCCAGCCCAGTCTGAAAGAGTTAAGCCATAACCTACTTCGAAGGTCGAAATCGGTCCACTACACTTGAACCCGCGACCTTATTTTTCACGAACAATCCCGAAATCTATTAAAAACATCAAATATGGAATCTACGCATCAAAATAAAATCAACGACACCCATATTGACTACTTTTGGTTCGGGATCAAAACGAACCTCCATAACGAATTTCCGAAAAAGAAGGGCAAAATTAAAACTTTACTTTAAAAATATGTTCCCCATATTTTAAGGATCTAAATCTGAAAACTCAAGTTAAATTGAGTCAAAATCGAGGTTCAAAGCGACGAAAAATCATTTTTGAGCTTTCCCGGGTAAATTCTTTGAAATTCGGGTTAAAACCAAGAATCGAAGTTGTTTTGAAGGTTAAATTGATGAAAAACTAGTAATTATAAGATAAAAATATTATTCAAGTGAAAAAAAGTGAAATTGGAGTTTAAAATCAAGACTAAGATTTTCGGGATTTTGAAAAATTTATTAAGAAAATGGTGAATTCTTACCTTAAATCCGCAGTAAAATAAAAAAGTAGGTGTTAATCTAGCTTTCCAAGCTCCCACAAACTTTACTTTAATCTCCCACACTATTTTAGGGTTTAACTTTCAAGAGGCAAGATGAAAAATTAGCAAAATAGGCCCAAAAACTGGTATAAATAGTGCAAAATTTTCTGCACAGCTTTTGCAAAAAAGTTGTTTTCTAGTCCAATCCGAATTTCGGTGGGGTCCCCAAAATTCGTTCGGAGTCTGATATATGTAGACGAACTATGCACCCACACTAAATTCAATGTTTCGGATGCGATGACGATATCAGATTTTCAAAAAACTATTGTTTTTACAAAATTGACCCCTGAAATTCGAAATTATAATTTTCCAAATCGGGGGTCGAAATAAGATTTAAAAGTCGTAAAATCATATCAAATATTCTAACACCTAAAAATCAACATTTTGAATCTGCTGAAAAAGTTGAATTTTTCATCGGAGTCCGTTTCGACCAAATGTGGGTCCCGCACCCATATTTTCAATTTTTCAACTTTTTGATCAATAGGTCGAAATGAGCTTGGGTGAACCGGGACCCGAACCAAAGGTCTACCTAGCCTAAAATCGATATTTCGGAGAAGATGTCGTACTCCGTTCGACCATCTATCACCCGAATCAAAAGATATCCATATAAGTCCAAAATAAGGTTCTCAAAGCCATCAAAAACCACAATATCGCATAAATGATACGAAAATGCATCAAAAATCATGTCAATCACTCCCACACCCTAGAAATACCACAATGCAACTATGGACAGGGTTAAACAGTTAAATCATATAAAATCACAAATTTCATATAATTCATCAAATTTTAGATCATTACAATTTGTAACTGAGTGGTTGATTAAATAAGAAAGTAACTGATTTTCAATTATTACATAGATTAAATCACACGCAAATCATGGTATATCATATCCATTTTCAAATGAATCTCTGGAATACCCAAAATCAGTCAACTTTCAAATTTTTCTTCCTTCTTTCATAATTTTTAAACATGTTTTGTTATTATGGGAGTGTTCACAAACTAATCTTAAAATTTTATGTGACGAACTAGCTTTTCGATGTATCTTTATGATATATTTGATTTCAGAAGTATCATAATGATGCATTTGGTGAAATTACTCAATACCCATTCAAAATTCAATCTTACACAATAAATAGTTTATATATGTTAGACATATGTTAAACGTATCAAAAATTTATAAATGAATCAAAAATATGAATCACTATCAAAATGTATCTGTCATATGTATCACCAGTATTCAAACAACAAAATGTATCTCTCATATCTATCACCAATATACTGACGATAAATATATTACTCATATGTATCATCGTTTATAGTACGAAAATGTATCAAGAAATTAACAACATTATATATGTATCAAGCACAATAATAAAAAATATATGTATCAACCTGGAATTCGATATCTAATTTTGTGGACCATTACAGTGGTCATTGTCATGGTTCCGTCGAAAACTATGAGATTTTTTAGCTTCTACAACATGAAGATTCTTCAAAAGAATATGAATGTTTGTCAACATGAAGTACATAGTAAAGCTTTCAAAAATTTTAAGGAAAAAAATAATAGATATGGGAAAAAAATTGAACAAAATTGTAAATTGCAAATGATAAAATTTAATGAAATTTTTTTAATTTGATTTTTTTTTATATTTAAGAGATTCTCTCCAATTATTTACTCTATCTTTATTTAATATGTATCAAGAGAAAAAGGAGAAATATGCGATTTTATGAAGTATTTTAAAAGATAAGGAATTCTATTTATTTATGTCTCTTAAATTTGTATTTTTGTGTAATTTATCCATTAAAATTTTTGACCTAGAAAGAGCTAGAAGCCGGCGTGGAGATTGGAGAAAATTGATTTCATCTTTTCTTCTGTAACGATTAATTCTGTCGTTATTGGAAATATCTGTGGCAAGGATATACGAATCTCATACGTCACATGTGTTAGGATCAATTCTTTAGTATGAGAGTGCATTTGATATGTATTAAGGTCATACAATACTCCTCGTACAAAGTTAAGGTGAAAGTATCCTTACCAATTTAGTTTCGGGATAAGTTTAAACTCGAGTGCACTTCAAACGAGAACTCCTCCTAGAATATAGAGAGTTAATTATCATCAAATTAAATATCTCCGATTCTTCTTTTTAACTCAATCAACTGTTCATTAATCTGATTCGTGAGTAAGAATTCATAATCGTTTTACTAAAAACTACCCAAGCTGAAAAAGCTGGAGGCTTCATAGCAGTTCAGGGCACTATAGTTGTACGAACATCAGTTTATAACTCATTTTTGATGAGTTTTAACTCTCAAACCCCAAAATTTCATTTCTAATTCCTAAAGGGACAATTTTCTCTTGGAATGGGTGAAAATTCTTCATTGAGGTAAGTTTCTTTCGCCATCTTCACTATTTTTCAATTCTTTAATATTCTAGAATCATTAGAATAATCCTTAATGGCGACATTCTTTGGGGTTTGAACCTTAGATTTATGATATTTTGGGGAAAATATATGGGTTGAGTCAATATCACCTAGAATAACTTTTAAATTATTAATTAACAAATCCTAGCATGAATTAGTTATTCTAAAATTTGAAAATTGATAGTTGGGGACCTTGAATTCAATAAAGGTTGATTTTTTGCCTAAAAATTTCATTAATTAAGTTGGATTGGGCTTGAAGGAACTATTTTGATGACTAATGACCCTTGGATAATGTTGTAGATAGTAAAAGAGGATGGAATTAGTGGATTTAAATTTCCAAGATATTTGTTTAAAGAGTAGTTTATTAATTACTCTTGTAATTATTATTATTAGATGATTTAGCCTTTGAAAACGTGAAGAATAAGGAAGATCATCCATGACATAGCTACTTGTTGCAACAGCTTGGCATCCAAGTTGGTCATGATTTATGAGTAGTAGACTGTGGTTAGTAATCATATTCATAATGTAGATTTGATGGAAGAAATTGTGGGCATAGACTTTGGATGGGTAAGACTTGGTTTTAATGCAATAAGAGCCTACTTATATTTTATTATGTTAATGTTTGAATCCTTGATGAGTGTTTTGTGTTTGTATGACTCTATGGTGGATTGTAATATAAATATTGTGAATAGTTGATAAGGATATCGTGTGATCTCATAACCTAGTAATTTATCCTAATTACCATAAGAGGGTGAACTTGCTATTATGTGTGGCTGAAATATGAAATAATATTACTTAAGGTTAGTGACGAGGATTGATTATGGTATAAGAAGGTGGTGGCTTAACTTAAGAGCTTAAGGTAAAGTTAGGCTAACGGTTAGGAAGTAAAAGGTATAAAGGTGTATGACTAAAGCTAAATTGGTATTACTAAAGCTAACTTGTAAGTTGAGTGAATGATTAATACAGTAGGTCTTAAACATTGTAATGACTTGAATGTAGGGATTGTTGTATAGTCACAGAATTTCCGATTTTGGTATAAATAAATTAGGATGGGATTGGTGAATGAACTTATAAATATTGAACTAGAGTTTAGACTCATTGGAGTTGAATGTACACTCTTACAATAAGTAATTGGATTTAATGAATATGGCTTGATAATGTTTGCTTGAATAAGCCATGAATCGGTCATTGGACATGTTGTAATTAATAGATATGAGTCGATACGATCTGAATTATGACTTTTTGACTGGTTTTCGGACATACTTGTAATTTCATGTGTTAAAGAATAATTATTATTTACATAAAATGATTATCTTGAGTTTGATCAAGTATTTGGAGTGTTTTTGTTCCCCTTTACAATGCATGTTCGAGAAAATAAATTGTTGAATGATATCCTAAGTGTTAATTATATATAATGAGGTTGTACTAAAAGCTTGTTGATTATACAAGTGTAGTTATTTATTCTCATGGTGGTTGTGATTGTTGTGATATCTATTGCTTATAGTGCAATGTAGTGGTATTTGAACATCTTCACATGAATTAAACTTATTATTGTAGGATGTATCAGTATTTGAACATCATTATGGGATTTGGTGGAGTAAAGTTTATAGAAATTTGATGTCTAAGTTTTGGTACATAGATAGAGCTCGTCCCCTATAGGTCATGACTAGAGGGTGGTTATAATACCCTTAACGTGTATGTCCGATGTTTAGGTGAGTTTGATGGTTCCATGAATGAAACAAACATATGATTAATATTATTGTTGTTGTGTATATTGATTCCATGAGTGGATGAAGTTATATTATGTTTACTGTTATGGGATCCTTGAGTGAACCATATTATAATGCGGTTTGATATATCTTGGGATTCTTATTGTTAGAGTCATGGTTTGTTGACTTGGATATTTGCTAGAGTTAGGATTGTTGACTTGGTCATGGTTTGAATTGAATTATTGTCTCTTGACTCGTACTTGATTGAAGTTGTAGAATTACTTTAAAAAGGCTAAGTGTCATAAATTTGTGGTATTTATCATAATAGGTATTCATAGTTGTATTTGTTACAAGGTGATGATTATTAATTATTTACCATGATTACCAACTAAATGATTAATAACTATTGGAATCAAACAAGTGAGAGTTAGGATGGATGCCACTTGATGTGAAGGTGATGAACATCAACAAAAATAAGAACGAAAATACTCTTAGGTAAAATAAAAGATAAAGATAGCATAAGCGGATGAAAGTGTTATGAATTAACTTGTTATATAAGTTATCATGTTTTCTTTGATTTCTATATTGTTTTTATGTGATATAACCCTGATTGATCGATGATACTTACCAATACGTGTTATTTGTACTGATACTACTCTTGCTATACTCTTTTGGGGGTATAGTCTGATTGCAGGATCAGTTGATGTTTCACATAAGATATGAATAGTGATCTCCACCAGCTTCTACTCCTCTCATTCATGGTGAAAGTTGTGTCCTAACCTTCTTACTTAGAAACACTTGTACCTATTTAGACTAGATTCTAGGGATATTTTTTTTCCGCATTTAATATTTGTAAAATCAGTTGTAATAAAGTTTGGTTATCGTTATTTATTTAAGACTTTCACATACCATATTGAAGGGGGGGGGGGGGGTAAGGGGTTCTTCTATTTAGGTTGATTAGAGAAGGCGCCCTCATCAATTTAGTAATTTGGATCGTGACATGTTCTCCTTCATTATTTATGTTTACGTTATTTCTTGGGATGATTTGTTGTAATTGTTTTATGTCTATGCGGAGTTAAATTTCTGATTCTAAGATTATGGTAGCTAATTAAATGATTATTCAATTACTTCTTGATTTAATTTATGTGATTATTATCATAATTTTTCTTATATTCTTGTGCATACTATTTTAATGCTTAGCTACCATGAAAATTAATTTATATTCTTATTGTAAATTCGGAAAAAGAATTGATGAGATAGAACGAAGAATATGGAGAGTAATGTCTTTACTTTAGTTAAATAAAGAATTGATTTGTGGCTAGGATAGGAATATACCTAGATCATCTTACTTGGTTATCAAATAAAAAGTTAATTAAATGCATTCGAATTGGGTTATCAGATATCCTCTCAATGATGTTGTTGTGAGGTAAATCCCGATAGATGATTAGAGGTTCAAAAGACCATGATCATATAATCAACTCCATAAATCAACGACTAAAGAATTAAATAAGTTGATGAAATTGATACTCAACATGATTGTTAGCAAATTCATTATCCTAAATAGATTAATTCATTGATTGCGTAAAATTTATTCTTCATCTTGATTAAAAGTCCATTAATTATTTTTATTAATTTTTTAATTTAGTTAATTTAAAAACATATCTTGAAATTACTGCTTGAATAAATAATTTGTATTAGTCTAATTTATTAAATAGTTAATCGACAATTCCATGTAGGTACGACATCTGGGCACTCAATCCTATATTACTTGTATGAACGCGTACACTTGTGTGTGCGGTTTGTACAACACGTTTTTGATGCCATTAATGGGGACTTAGAAGTTAATTATTTATCTAAGTTCGACTTTTTTTATTTATTCATTAAGTTTTTGTATTTTTTTATTTCTTTAGTATAAATATTATTTAATGTAGTATTTTACCACTCTTCTTGATATGACATCTAAAAAAGTGTGGGATGATAGTTACTCATCTTTTATTAATCCTTGTCTTATTTGTGGAGGAACCTACCTATGAAAATATTATTCAAATCTTTCGATTTTACAAAATGGGTTGTGTGACTTTTCTAAATCATATTAAAATAAGGACATCCCAGTGCACTAAAGCTTCCGCTATGCGCAGGGTCTGGGGAAGGGCTCCACCACAAGGGTGTATTGTATGCAACCTTAACTTGCATTTCTGCCAGAGATTGTTTCCAAGGCTTGAAATTTGTGACCTCTAGGTCACATGACAACAACTTTACTTGTTACTCCAAGGCTCCCCTTCACTCTTCTAAGTTATATGATTGTAATTTTTGTAAATGGAGTGGTGGTCAATGGAAAGATTGTTCTAAGTGTTGTACCCCTTCCTCGAGTCCTGATTATGGTAATTCTAATAAGACTTATTTTTTTGAAAGTATAGATCCTCACAGAAAATTATTAGAGGAATACGAGTGTTACCTTAAGCTAATTGTAAAAAAAATAACACAATTTATGAAAGAAAGAGTTGCTTATATAAGAGGTTGACAAATTTGTCTTGAATATTCACAACTTAAAAAGTTATGTTGAGTGCAAAGGTTGATGCGTTTAACATACAAAAAATTAGTGATGAGTTGTGTGAGGATGAATGTCACGATCCAAAATCCAAGAGTCATGATGGTACTTGTCGGGACAAGCCTTGACAGGTAATCCTATCACTTAAACTGATATAAAAAGGAAAGTAAGAACACCCATACCCAAGACAAGGCTCCTAGAATGAAGTCAAATAATACAATTATAGTGAAAGCAGAAAATACATAATCAAAGATATAATACAATAATCTCAAAACCTGATGTCACAGTGTAAAAACTAGCTAGTACATCTCGAGATCAAAATACATAAGATATCTAAAATAGGAATAACTCTGTCTCTGAATACAAAATAAAGACATAGTCTAAATAGAGAAAGGTAGTAGTAGACTCCAAAAGTAAGAATGCAACCGCTACCTTGACTAGCTCTAAGTATCGCCTGAATCAACCACCACGATGCACACTCGAACCTAGATCTGCACCAAAAAGGTGCAGTAGGAGTGAGTATAATCCACTTGTACACAGTAGGTATCATAGGACGATTGAGTAAAGTAGAAAATAAAGAATACAAAACACACACTGAGGGCACACCACCTGCAACCAGAAAATGATCCACACTAGTGGCCATACCGTCTCCACTAACAGTTCTATAATATTCACATACACCATAACAACATGAAAGAGAAAGACAAGAAGACAGGTACCACATATACGAATATGAAGGAAGAAATACACATAGACATGTATCACATCAAGGGAAATAAGCACATCACAAAAATGTACATAGTAAATACAAATGCAATAGAGATGATGATGGTGATGATAATGATAATGATGATGATGATGATAATGATGTTGATGCCCGAGGTTGTCGCACCACCCCCGTATACACCTATGGAGCTAAAGCTTTTTGATGTAGGACCCATGGGGGTTTGTCAACCCGTATACAACCAATATCCAATACCAATAAATATAACTCCTCTTTGGCACATTCTTCGGTAGAGGATTTTAAAGATGTCATATTTTCTGTTAGAAAAAGCCAGCGTTTTCAGTATTTCTAGTGTTTCCACGGTAGTATCAATGTTTCATGAATGTATATGACATGGATGTAATTATCATAACCAACCTGAATGAGTATTTTTATATCCAACCAATATACCAACCAAGTGAGCCAATAATCCTCTCAATATTTTCAACCATCCATCATGAAATGTCAACATAAACCATATTCCAAGAGAGTAGAATATAATTAAATACACCATTGATACCACATTAGGCTTTTTGATTAAACAAGACACAATTAATTTCACATATACACAACCAACAATATCATATAGGACCCCACACGATCAAACATAACAATTAATGTTCCAAAGCCAATAACTACAATAATATATAGGCCCTCACACGGACGCAACACAACAACTACAACCATTTTAATTATTAGTTCCCATACTCTTAACATGATTATGTATCAACAATAACTACCCAACCCAGTCTGAAGAAAGTTAAGCCTTAATCTACCTCAAATGTCGAAAACCGGTCCATAAACCTTCAATACGAAGCCTTTACTCCTAACAAATGGACTCAAAATCAACTGAACCATGAAAATATAGAATCTATGCGTGAAAAAAGCCAACGATACCTATATTGTCAATTTTTAAGTCGGGGTCAAAACGGAATCTTGAAAAAAGTTTTTGAAAAAGAAGGTCAAAATTGTAATCTTATTTCAAAAATATTTTTTTCATATTCTTAGGAGTCTACAACATAAAACCCAAGAAAAAATGAGTTAAAAACAAGGTCCAAAATGAAGAAAAATCATGTTTAAACTCGACTGATAAAATTCTAGAAAATCCTTTTGAAATTAAGAATTTGAATTTGTTTTGAAGATGAAACTGAGATAAAACTGATAATTATAAGAGTAGAAACTTACCCAAGTAATAATGTGATTTGAATTGAAGAAATACAAGTTTTAAGCCTTTTAGGCCAAATCAATTTTTCACTTTAATCTACGTTAAAATAAAAATTAGATGATAAAATTGGATTAAATTAGTTGAAATAGGTGTTTAGAAGCTATCCAAGCTTAGAAATTGAAGAAATTGCTCAAAAGTGTGATACCCAAGCTCCAAGTCTCAAAAATAGGAAAAATGACGAAACATGGGTATATATAGGGTCAAAGTCTATGCGGACCCCTCGGGATTCATTTAAAATCTCATGAATGGAAACAAAATATACTTCCCTATCAAATTTTCTTCTTTGAATTCAATGACAATTTCAGATTTTCAAAAAAAAATCATTTTCACAAAGTTGACCTCCGAAATTCAATTTCACAACTTTCCAAACCGAGGGTCAAAATGAGATTTAAAAGCCATAAAATCACACCAACTATGTTACTGGCCTAAAATCAACGTTCCAGATCTTCTGGCATAGTACGTTTTGCCATCCGATGCATAGATGTAAATATTGATCGAAGTCAACTATAAAGTTTTTCAAGCCAGTAAAAATCACAATTTCAAATAACCACACCAAAATACATTAAAAATCATGTCAATCATTCCCATACAACATAAATACCATAAAACAATCACGAAAAGGGATAAAATTATCAAATCACACATAAATGAATATTTTAAAAACAACAATTACCAAAAATTTGGTCGTTACAATGAAAAGATAATTGGATCATATTTTTATTGATGTTGTCACTATTGAGAAGAGTATGTATGAGGATGCAAATACTAATACAATTCATGAGTTAGGGTGTATTGGATCTCATTCCTATCATTTTTTCATGTTGTGCTTAGATAGTGAAATATTAATCTAACCATCCAAGTCTAGAATAAGTGTAAAGAGGAGAAAAAAATGTTTCCATATTCTTGAATTTGTTGTGCTACACCTAAAGAATTACATTCCTCAATTAAGGGCCAAGAAGTGTAAAATGTGATATCTACTATTTAGTCACTTTATTTCCATACCATTGCCCCTTGAGCGGAGCAAAAAATTGAAGTAAAGTTAGGGGTACAATTTATATTCTCAAGGTAGAGGAAAAAATTGATGGGTCGTATCACGAAGTTAAATCAAACGTTTGTTGGGAGGCAACTCAATTAGTAATAGCTTCATTTTTTTGTATAGTGTCACGTTTTAGTTTGTTTTCATTTTTGAAAATTTAGGGAAAGTATGAGGGCCCAAATTTGGAGCTAAGAGCACATTTGAGCTTAAGTGTGGGGTACTGTAATACCCCGTATTTCCCTAGCTCAGTTTAGCTCTCAATACATGAGTATTCCTATATAGATTTTTTAAAATACTCAGGATTTTTCATTTTAAGACTTACCATTGTGTAGGAAATTCAATCATCTTTCCAACAATATAAAATTCTCCCAAATCCAATACCCGAGTGAAAAGTTATAGCATTTTTGGTAAAACTATGTGCTAAATTGTGCATCACCGCGTCGTGGAGACAGTCCAAATGATAATTGTCAATTTTTAGTGTACCATCACGATAAGCCCGCATCGTGTTGAGGTTCTAGTTCCCAATTATCCCTTTTCCAGTAAAGCACCGCGATAGCGGCGCGTCGCACCAAGGGCCATTTTCAGAATTATCATTTTACAATGAGACTCTGCGATACCACCGCGTCACGCCAAGGGTCAATTTAACACTCGTCCCTTTATAAACAATTTTCAACCATAATCCAGTGGCTCACTGCGATGCCACCGCGTCGCGGTGGAGGCCAAAATCGGGACCTTTCAGTGACTAAATTCTATTTTATTCTAGGGGTAAATTGATCTTTTTCCATGACCATAATCAGTCCTAAACATGTGATTTAGCCCCTAATAACCTAATTATATCATTATTTACTCAATTCCCTTCAAGATTAAATCATTCTCTCTCAAAAGGCAAAACCCTAGCTTTCAAGAATCAAGAACAATTCTCAAGAATTCCTTCAAGAACCTTTAAGAAGTTAATCTCTCAGGTATGTTAGGTTTTCATTCATGGGTTCCTTTCACCCATGGAGTGCAAGAACCCTATTTAAGAATACAAGTTTTTAGATTTATGATTTCAATGCTTGAAATTGATTGTACTCATGTTCATGATATTGTTTGGGTTTTAAGTCATGATTAATTACATGTTCCATGAAGTTAGAACAACACATGAGATGAATTATATGATTTTCATGTTAAACCCTTAAATTTGCAATTGAGTATTGTATTCATATGTTTATGTGTTGACCATTATCATGTGCATTAACTATTCTCCCCAAGTGTTTGATAAAATGCCTATATGAATTGAATAGTGAAATCATGACATGTTATCCTGTGTTATCATTCATGTACAAATTCATGCCTTTCAAGTGTTTGAAAAAATATCTAAATGAATGCAATGTGGACAAGAAACTAGTGTTATGCTTTCATGATTGTGCCATGCTTTACTTTCAATGCTATCGAGTCCTGGGGGTATTTAATACCCAAAAATCTAGATGTTTACTTAGAACTACAGTAGCTACAGAATGGTTTCAGTAATGTCACGAACAGTAGTACTCAGTACTCAGTCCAGTTCAGTTCAGTCTAATAATCAGTATTGTTCAGTTGGGAGTAGGATTCAGTACCGAGCGAACCCAAGGATGGGGACTCACCTATCAGTAGAGGGTGTGATCCTTAGTAGCAGTCCTTGCATTCTAGAACTACATAGCCAGCGTAGGTTGAGATATTAACCTGCCAGTTGAGGGTAATACCGTTCTCATTAGGGCAT
Organism: Capsicum pubescens; assembly: GCA_030864215.1. NCBI lineage: Eukaryota > Viridiplantae > Streptophyta > Magnoliopsida > Solanales > Solanaceae > Capsicum > Capsicum pubescens. Next base: position 239,249,125 of record CM061549.1, on the reverse strand, counting down.
CTTCCAGATGAGGGTGACTCTTCAGCTTGTCTTTACCCATGGCACGGTACTGACACCCTTCCAGCTGGGGTTACAGGTTGGACCCTAGTTATCTTATTTGGAAAATATGGGTTAGATGATTACTTCCCACAATTTTAGTTTCAGTCTCAATATAGAACTCAGTTCAGTTCTACAGAATCAGGACTGTCAGAAAGTGTAACGCCCTAAAAATGGGTCCCGAGATGTCACACGGTGCTTAAGGCTACAAGTAGCCCCAAGCTAACCTTTTGAACCTGCTATTACTTCTAAATTCTTAAATCAAAATACCAAGAACAACATAATGAAACATATCATATCATGTCTAACTGAAATATGAAAGAGGACTATGAAAGTAACAAAATACTGAATATCCAAACATACTGGCAATCTAGTCTAACAAAGCCTTAACTACTCAATGAACTAAAGAGACATTGTGACAGATCCCCAACTAACTCAAACTAAACTGAAAGCAATAAAACATCTACTAAAAATACTAAAATATCTGAAGATAGGTCCTCGAACCATGAGGACTCACCACTGTGGAGAGGTAGATATAGGTACTCAGGAAGATCACTGATGAGACTGGGATTGAGCACCTGAACCTACATTATGAGGAAATGTAGCACACAGAAAAGTATGTGGATCAGTACCTTGGGAATGTACTCAGTATATGGGGGTGTATGCAATTAAATAATCAATATCATAAGTCTTTATAGAAAACATGCATGCTATAATGGATGACTCACATAGCTTGAAAAAACTCTCATACATCACGAATAGGAAATACATATAATATAAACCGCGTGAGTCATTATACTTTAATCTTATGAAAACAAGGAACTTCTTGGGACTTAAAAATCATGACACTTAAGAACCTTAGAAATCTTAGGATCATAGCTTTCAAAATACAAATACCTTCAAACTTACACTTTTATCTTAAGGATAGTAAAACTCCTGTAAAACTTAAGAACTTAGTACTTTTGGAACTTTTAAGACTTGAGACTCTAGGAAACTTGGGAAATTTTGGGAGTTTCTTCTAACTGACATACACCATGTGAGCTTACATGGAGTCCAACGCCTTGCCCACATTAGGGAGAGTTGTTCTATCCTTGCCATCGGAGTAGAACCTTTAAATTTTAGTGATTACTATCTCAACCCACTTGAGTTAAATCAGAAACCTATGGGGGCACGTAGTTCTCACTACAAGAAAACTGGTTATTAGAGACCACGATTTAGGGACAACTTGTAAATATGGTCCCTAAAAGTAACTTTTAGGGATGACATTATTTAGTTGTCTCTATAGATGTACAAAAATTCAATTAATTCCGCGGAAAAAAAAATAGGTCGCTAAATGTAAAAATTTCAGTGGGATATGAAATGTTTCTCTCTCTCTAGAAGATCCTAACTCTCTCTCTTTCATTTCTAAAAGATGCCTACTCTCTCTCTTACCTTCTCTTGAAGTAAAAGCCCTAAATATCATTGCCTATATTACTAAATCTCTCATTCATCATCACTAAAGGTTAAAGTTCTTGCTCGTTGCTCATTTAAGAGTAAGGTTGTCCTCCCTCATCTATTTTTTCTCTTCTCCTTTTCGATTAAAATCAATTTTTTTGTTATTTCTTGTGCTCTGGTAGAATATGTGTGACTGGATTGTTCAAATCTGTTATTGAAGAGATTTTATATACATATATAGAGTTTTTACAATGGAGGCTCGATATTGTTTGCAATTTTATGTAGGTATATGTGTTCATTGTATTTTGTAAGTTTTATTTTGGAACATTTGGGCGAAATTAATTTAAAATATTGATTGATTATCTTTTTTTTATAAGGATTTGATAAGTTTTTGAAGTTTTAATAATTGTTCTTGTGTCGTTTGTTGTCATATTTGTGCATTTTCCATTTAATTAAGTATTGACAGGTCTACTTGGTTTGTGAACTTTGGACTTGAGATTGTAGCTTATACTTCAATAGTCAATTGGGATTCGTGTGCTGATCTGCTGCTTTATTGAGAAGAAGAAATTTTCTGCGAAAATTACCTCCAAATTGGGAAGCAGTTTCTCCTTTGTTCCCTTTGTTATTGTAGTGGTGAGTATACTTACTTTTTACCCTTATGTCAGGACTCCATGGACCCTTCATGCCATTATTATAGTTTTATTTTGGGTAAGGGACTAGTTATCAGAAAAAAATCCTAACACAACTGTTCATACCAATACTGTTAGAAAATGAAGTATTGAAGTATGTTACCGTATTATCCAAAAGCTCAAGTTGTTGGAGACATCATGTTTTTGTTTTCTTAATTAGGACTTCAACACCCCCTTACACATGGCCCTTGAGCTAAACACATGGACATTCTTTTCGATAATGGCTGGCGGTGGCCGGTGAGATTAAAGCTAAAACCTATACTTATTCCAATACCATGATAAAGTGTGACCATCTCATTTAAAAGTTTAATAGGTTGGAGAGAGTGCACTTTTATTTGTTTATTTATGTTTTCAACGTTAGTAATCTACACAAGTTGGTCTTTGCATTTGTATTTAAAATGAAAAGATTTTGATGTTTGTGTAATTATATGTCTGAAATGTGTGTAGAATCAGTTCTACATATAACAGGTTGTCTGTACCATATTGGCCATGATAGCAACTCTACCACTTTCTCAACTTTTCTTCTTTCACATACTCCTCATAAAGAAGGTTAGTCTTTTGTCATCACTCATCTGGTGATCCTATCTTGGGCTTTTTTATTTCTTTCTAATCATCTAATGATTTTTCTTGGATGACAGGGAATTAACACCTATGAATGCATCATTGCTCTCAGAGATCAAGAGAAACAAGGAGTAGTAGGTTAGAAAATTCCTCAAATGTCTACTGTTAGCTCCCTAACTGGATTAAGTAGTGCAAGCTCCTTTAATACTTTCCAACGAGCAGCATGGTGCACACTACCTCGCCTTTTTATTGAGGATCAGGTATTCTTCAACAGAAAATCAATTCTGATAAGTTCGAGGAATTTAGTAGTACTAAACAGTTGGGTATGGTAACTTTTATTGAGTTTGCGGTGCAAATTTATAATTTTCATTCATTTGGTTGTGGTATTAACGACCCTTTATCATGTTCACGGTGCTACTTTTGAATAGTCTTCAGTTGGCATCTCAATTTGAATTTAGTTTCTATTTTCACATTTCTTAGCTTCAATTCCATGTAAACTTATCAAAGTTACCAATTCCACAGACAAAAAAAAATTCCATGTGAACTTATCAGAAGAAAAGAAATTCCATTTAACCCGGTAATGTGGTCAATGCTTTGCCGGCTTGTAGATAGAAACTCTTTGAAGCGGACTCCTGTGAGAAACTATGTTCAATCTTGAGCTTGGTAGGGCTCTTATGTTGCCAAAAGTGCTAGGATATTTTAGAAAATTTGAACCTTATGCTGTCAGTCTGTCACTGTGGAGCTTTGCCAATTTATTGCAGTGTTAGTAATCCACTTTTAGAGATAGCAAATCTTGAACAGTTCCTCTTGAGTTGATTCTTTGGTATAGATGTTACAACCATTAAGGGATTATCTGGTTGTGATCGATAGAACTTCATATGGTCTGATTATAGTTAAGAGGATCGAGAACAGTATGGCATGGATAAGAGGGATTGTGTAGAATCAAGTATACCTCTTGAACTGGAAAGTTTATGCTTTGATGGTTTTGTATAAGTGAATAGAAAAAGGTTAATTTACTAACTTTTGTTTAATCTTTTGGTGTTTCCATGCAGTATGATGTAGTTCCTCCTGACACCGTATCAGTCAGTTCACTTGGTAAAAGGTCAACGACAGAAAAACCAATTAATAAAAAGAATCCAGCTGTTGTGAAGATTATCCCATGGACGTTAGCACGATTGAATATAGAGGATGTTTCAAAAGCTGCGGCTAAAAATTCTCCATCCTGTAGTAGTAAGGAATTGCACTGGTTTCGCTATTAATAGAATGTTTTTTCCTTTCAGTAAAGTGTATGATAGCTTCATTGGTTTAATAGATGTGCCTATGTTACCATGATTTTCCAGCTAAACTAGCACAATATTCTTAAACATGTTGTTCTATGTGTTGTCTGTCTTTAGGGCGAGACTTGCAAGGATTTTCCCAAACGGTCTTCTACCACTAAGAATTCCAACTTTATTATCCGTAGCTTCTTTTCCTTATCAACTTTGAATGTAGAATTTTGTTGGCATAACTAACAATGACCAGAATTAGTATTTTGATTTCCTACACGCAGGCTGTGTGATCTTATTGGTTTCAATATTGCAATGGCTACTGAAGCTCAATTTGTATTGAGTATGCCTGACAAAATTTACAAGTCAACACTTATTCCACTAATGCAACAAGATAAAAGATTAGGTATAGTTCTCTATTTTGAATTTATTACTAGGTGTACGTATTGCAAATGTTAGTTTGAAGTGTGTCCAGAAGTAAGCAATCATATTTATGTATCATGACCCTTCTGAATGGCATTGACACACTTGTTCTTGGTGAAACGACTCGAAAAGGTTTCTACTTATACGATGAAAGACAAAAAGTCAAGCCTGATCCAGAAATTAAGAAATACATTGAGAAGGCAAGAGAAATTTCTGGTGTCAGCATTGACCTAAGGTTTCTATTTCTCCTCTCCTTCTATTGACATTAAAGAAATACTAGTAATTGAAATCATTTTGTGTTTCTGTCGCGCTCTTACACCAAAATTGTGCATTGTACTTGACTCAGCTGGCAAAACTCTCAGACAAGGACATCGTCGAAATGATCTTATTCCCTTCAGTTAATGAAGCATGCAGATTATTTGCTGAATGCATTGCTGTCAAAGCTGTTGATCTTGATATTGCTTCTGTCACAGGCATGGGCTTCCCCCCTTACAGGTCTATGCTTTTATCAGATTAAATGTGTGCATACATTATTTTATGGAAAAGCTGCTGAGATTTTTTTATATACATTATCTTCCAACCAAAGGTAATAAATAGCGACTGGATTATTATGCTTTTCATTTTTGTGTACTGATTATACAAATTTTGAACATACATAACTAAAATGCTATTAAAATAAATAGAATGTAGAAACTCTTGAGAGACAGAGTTAGTATGTTTTACAAATTCTACAAGTAGGACATTGGGATTCTGTAACTTAGTATGTTTTACAAATTCTACCAGTAGGACATTGGGCTTCTATAATTTAGTATGTTTTACAAATTCTACCTGTAGGACAGAGGGAACACTTAATTATTTTTATTTTGATTTGGGATTGCGCTGCTGATCTTGTAGGTCAGATCCAAGAAAAGACTAATTCTCACCTAAGTATTACCATAGAAATGATTTGGCTCTGGTTACCAAAGTGATGGAACTTACATCAGAAAATGTTTATGGAACTGTATCAAGTGCGATTATGAAGCTTCTTGATAATAATTGTGTGGCTGCAAGTTCAAAACGTGATCTGGATAGCCAGCTAAAAACTAGTTCCTCAAATTTTCTGGTATTGATTATGTCGCAACATGAAGAGAAGGTAATGAAAGAAAGCAAGCGAAACAACTCTCATTCTGATGATGTAGGATATGTTGAATCAGAGATAGTTGACCCATCAATGAAGATGGAAAATATGCTGCCAGGGTCTAAAAGATCAGTTGAAATATCTCAGGTTGTAGACTATCAAAATTATAAGGAGGGTAGAACTTTTGAAAATTTTAATCTTACAGCAAAAATTATGGTGACTAGAAGTCCTTTTACGAAAAGAAAAGACAATGAATCTGTGGACTTGGGGCCATCAACAATGAGCAGCAAAGGAATCATGTCGGAAGAGCAGAGTGTAGAATGTTATTGAACTGTTATAGCTAGGAATGTTGATTTGGATTGCGTAAACAGTGCCATAACATTTATGTCATTGCTACTTGGCAATTTGAGATGTAAATACATTATTAATTTTAATATATAGAGAAGTTATCTTTATATTTTTTATGTGCATCTCGTTATATTTTATATTTAGAAATTATGGTCTATAAAACACAATTTAGGAATTATAGATATTTTTTAGGACCAGTAGAATCTGGTCGCTAATGGTCTATAGGGATGAAAATGTATGCAATTAATTTTGAATTAGGGACCAGAAAGTTGGTCGTTAAAACATACTTAGGGACCAGATTTCAGGCGTCGCTAAATACTTTTAGGGACCAGAAAAAATATGTGGTCTCTATTGAGATATATAGATTTTTAGGTTGAAACCGTAAGGAATGTTCTTGGTGAATTTTGATGAAAGTGATCCTATTTTTGTATTCTAGGGATTAAATCCCGTGTTAGAGATGATAAGGGGTTGGAAAAATACCTCATTACCCTTAATGAGATGAAATAGGAGGCTGAAAATTGGCCTGGCGCAATAGCCAGGGTGGCGCCTCGCTTAGAGCGTCGGACTAGCCAGGGCGCCGCCTCGCTTAGAGCGGTGGACTACACAGGGCGCTACCTTGCTTTCACCAACGCGATTACTGGGACGATATGGGCTTATCGCCCCAAGCTACTATTTTGCCAACCCAAACACGACCTTAAGCTCATTTAAAAATTCTGAAACTCACCCGAGACGTACTCTTAACTTGCCCCATCGCAATGCAATAAAAAATCAAGAAACGAAGGTCGGAAAGGTCGTGAAATAATTCAACGAAGATTGAAGGTTCATAAATAAACTAAGTGTTGAATACTTAGCTAGAATTCTAAGTGTTAAGCTTCTTTTGACTTTCTTCGAAGGCTTTAACGACAAGAAAACTTTATGGGGTCTTATAGAAATAGTCACCCAGTTATCAGTAATTCAGTTATCAGTAATCTTAGATATCAGTTACCAGTAACTCAATTATCAGAATTTAGTTTTCAGTTTCAGTATATGTGTAAATACGTAGTATTGCGTACTCAGTACTTATAGTAGTTTCAGTTATTATGTACTCATATTCAGTTACTCCATATAATTCAATTAGTTATTGTTCATGCATATGAACCCTTGCATTCATCCTTAATTCATCTAGCATACCAGTATATTCCACGTACTGACGCATACTCTTTTTTTGCACTATGATGTCTCATATCATAGGTTCGAACACTCAGGTTCCTGACCGTGCTTAGCCAGATTCAGTCAGCAGTATCAGATTCAGTAGTGAGTCCTCATCTATCGAGGATATTATTTTATTTCAGTATTACAATAGATTTTGTACTTTTCTAGTTGGAGTTAGTTGGGGTTTGTCCCATTTACTCCAAATTCAGACAGTTCAGTAGAGGCTTTTCAGACTAGACTAGTTCATACAGTATTAAATTTTCTGATGTTATTATCAGTTGTTATATTTATCAGTATTCAGATTATGAACCTTATGGCATTTCAGCCTAATTTCCACTTTATTTCAAAATTATTATTCAGTGCTCATAGCAGGTACCAGTCATGGGTTAGTTTATGGTCCTTTGGGATCATAAGCACCGTGTGGCATTTGGAGTGCAGACTCGGGGCATTACAGGTACGTACAACCTTTGATGAAAAGTGATGAAACATACTTCTAACTAGGCCATAAAAGGCCTCAAGGAGTACCTTTAACCCTTGATTTACTTTATTTATTGCTTTAACCCTTGGTTTACTTTATTTATTGCTTTGGGGACAAAGAATGATTTTATGTGTGGGGTGAAATATCTTCCAATATTTGTTTAGGGTGAAGTATGTTATAGAATTTTTTGTTATTTCTTGTTGCTTGCTTAAAAACAAAAAAGAATTGAAAATGTTTAAAAATACAAAAAGACTTTTATTTTGTTCTTTAGATTAGATTAGTTTTTGTTGGTTTTTAGCTTTTTAGTCTTTGTTAGAGCATACTTCGTCCACTCTATAATTTTTTTTGATTCTTTAATTTCAATGGGGAGGAGGGGATGTCTTTGAACCAAGTATCTTTTATTTTATTTTTTAAAAGTAAATTTTAATTTTAATTTTCTTGGAGAAAAGAGAAAAGAACATATTTTTTTACTTGTGTCTTACTAACAATTTATGCCTAAGCTTGAGTACTACTTTTTCGCGAGTGTTTGAGTCTAAATAAAATAACAAATTTTTTGACAGCTAGGCCCATGATTATGGCTCTATATATGGTTTTTATTATTTGATAGTTCATTATGACCATATTTGTCTTAAAAATGGAATTGATCCATCTTGATTGATATTTGTTCCATGTGTGTTGAGGTTTTACATACATTCTGTGTCTTGTATCTTAGTCTAGAATTTGGCCTGCATGTTATTGAAGCGAACTAAAAAGTGATCCTCTGTTTGTGAATACCTAATTTTTGTCCACAACTAAAGTTTGATATTTTGTAATGCTTAAACATTTCTTATAGGCTTAATTTGGTCATTTTAATTTTCATATCATTTTTGTAAGTCTTACTTTGAAAAGTTCAAAAATTACAGAAATAGAGGCACAATTTAAGATAAGTTCTATTGTATTTTTTTATTTTTTATTTTTCGCTTTCATTATATATATATATATATATATATATATATATATATATATTGAGCCCAATAATATTAATTTAATTTTAAAAGTATGATTAAATATAACTTCAATTTAAAAATATTTTGTTAACCTGTTTTTAAATGCTATGTGAAACAATTAATATTTAATCAAACTCTTTAAAAGCTCTTCTAAGTGTTTTATTCAAAAGTATTTTTTGAATTGTTTTTAAGAAGAGGCAATTTTATTTAGCTTATGGAAAATAATTTCTACTACTTTCTAGAATTACAAATTTTATTTCAAATGTTTGACCAAACAAGCTATATATCTTAAACCATAAATAATCATGTTAGAAAAGTATAAGTCATACAAAAAACAAAAACAAAAACTAAAAATTGCTACATACACAAGTATAATGCATGTTTAAACGCTGCAACTAAGGATCCAGAGCTGTGACTTTGTGTTGAGGTTGTGTTTAATACACTCAGTGAGTGGTGGAGTTTGGATTTTCACTTGGGGGTTCATAAAAAAAATATATGAGCAAATCAAAAGGGTTTCAACATCTACTCTGTACACATAAAAAAAATTAATTTTGACTGTATATAAATAGTATAATTTTCTGCCAAAGAGAGTTCAGATGAAACTCCTCTCCGAAGGATAGCTCTGCCCCTAAATACACTGTTATTTTCTTAAAACTTGTTTGGATGGTTGTTTCTTTACTTATTATATTGTAATTGTTCTGATTATTTATTAAATTTTATTAATTTGATCTATCGTTAGGTAACGACGAAAAACATATAACGATCGATTTGATGCTCGTATCATTTCTAACTTTTCCTTCTTTTATCTTTACTTATTAATAATGTTGTTTTATCTTTTATTCTATTATTTTTTTATAGTAGCTCTACTGTGTACCCTATTTTTATTGTTACCGGTTTATTCTTCAGAATGTTGATAAAAATATTTTGTAAAGATGAACAATAATATTATCTATCCAAATATTATATTCTTTAAAATAAAAAACTTAGTATAATAAACCAGAAATACGTTACAAACTAATCATCCAAACATAGAGTTAAAATAGTTTCATAGTGGGTCCTATTGAAAATGATGATAAGATAAGTGTAGGGGCAATTTAGACAAGGAGCATAAATATTTGTATGATAGCTACAGTGATATTCCTTTTTCAGCCACTTGTAATGCTTTCATTTTAAAATATTTAGACAAGTATCTTTATGAGCCATACTCCAAGAGATAGGACAAACATGAAAAATGAGTGAAAGCCTCTATCACGATCTGAATCAGGGTCTGGCTGTGACGAGCATTTCAAACCAACCAAGACCTGAGATGACCCCTAACCTTACCTCAAGAGCACATCAGTAATAATAAACAGCGGAAGCCAACAAGGATAAAAGAGAGACACATGAATCCAAAAAAAGTTTAAGACTCAAAATCAAATCCACAATAATATTCAACACTATACACAAAAGCCTCTACTCCAAAGAATATCAACTAAGTCGGGATATACCCCCGACTATATCAAAAGAAAACTAAAAGTACTAGTATAATAAATGAAAACCAAAAAAGAGTCTAGGCCTTCTGAAAGAGCGAGGGCTCACCACTTCACAACTGATCGACCGGGACATCAAACCTCCTAATGCTGCATAGGGTGAAAAGAAAAGCCCTCGGAACCTACATCATGAAATTATGTAGCATGTGGGGAGGGTCATTACATCGAGTACTAGTATGCAACCCAAGAAAAGGGATAAAATAAGTAAGCATTTTCCAAAACCAGTTATAAACCACATGCACATCAATTACATATATATAATAGGATGCCGGGGTAGGGTTAGGGGATGAGTTACATGAACATTTAAAATTTAAGCCTGAACTATATAAATTTCAACATCATTTGCTTACCCATATGTAGTATGAGTCATCTAGTACCCATAGGCTATATGGGTCCGCTACTCCTCAATCGGTTGAGCCCCATCCTTGTTGGTAGCACATACTGAGGTTAGGCTAAAGCCACAATTAGACTAAATCCACCATATATGTCATCCTTATGTTAAGACATAATATGGTCATCCAATTAAGGTACGGCATCCCTATGCTGACAAAAACAGGTTTCAGGTGTTGGTCATAAAGACTTACTCTTTCACGGTGAGCTAGATAATTCCCTTTAGATCCCAATTGAAATAGGTTGCACATAACATTTATCATGAAGTTTTTTATTAGATATATTCATATTGGTATCATCATATCAAGACTTGCAAGCCATTCATATCATGCCAAGAAAACATTATCATAAAATATTAACAACTTCTTAACCCCATCATTTAGAATCATGCTCATAGTCATCATTAAATGACATAAAACCCCTCAAGCGGTCATAAATTTCAACACTTTCAATCTTCCAAAAAGATGGGGTTTCGTCTTTGTTCATTATCTCAACTCAAATCTAATCAAAAGATTTGAAAATCATGATCTCAATTATACTTAACTTTTAATGTTTCAATACATATATAATGCAATGCACCCAGGTTTAAAGCCAAATTTAAATATGTGGGTTGAGGTACATTTTATTAACATCACAAACTTATATAACCATTGTGGAAGACATGCTATCAATTCCACCATTTCAACCATAATTAAACTATTAAACAAGGGAAAAATAATGCAAGAGGTCAACATCTCAAAATCCTCAACCCTAGTTAAATCAATCATTGAAAACACTTAAATAACCATTGAATTAATGCACTAATATGATATTTAAATTAGGGAGTATTCAACATGCCTGAAAATTGAAAGAATTTGGAGAGAATGTGGAGTTTAGAGCCCAAAGTAGTGAATTCTTGAGAAAATCTTGAGTTTCTTGAATTGGGAAATTTGGAAGGTGAAAGGCAATGTTAAGAATTGATAATTGATGGTTATGGGAAAAAAATGGTTTTGATGTCATTTAATGGGGTAAAGGACAAAAAATCTCACACCCCAATTGAAAAACTAAAATAGGTAATTTTTGCCCAGCGGTGTGGCACGCTCTTATCACGGAGCGTAGGCAGCATGCCACTCCCTTATCGTGGGATGTAAGCACTGCGCCATACCCGTAATGCAGAGGCTTACTAGTTTGGGGTCCCAAAATGACCCCGAACGCTTTTCAAAAATTCTGAAACTCTCGCAAATCACTCCTTTAACATCCCTTATTATGATCCAAGTAAAAAATTATCATTACTCATGCAGGATGATCCAAAATAAATTGTTCAAAATCTTATGGGGTCTTACTGTATCCCCCATTTGGATCATTCATCTCTAAATGAGGAGTCAGGACATCTCTGGCTTGATAATAAAAGGAGTACAATGAAATTCAAGGACAAATTTATAATGTGAAAAGAGGGTAATAAAATTAATACCTTTAACACTTTCATTCAATGCTCAAAAAAAGAATGGGTACTTAGCTTTCATATCCTCTTATGATTCCCACATAGCCTCTTCTACCTTTTAGAACCTTAACTGATGCTATCTCCTTAGTCCTCAACTTCCGAACTTGCCTATCCATTATATCTAGGGGGACTTCCTCGTAGGACAACTAATCCTTAATACCAATATATTCAATGGACACTACCAAGGAAGGGTCACCCACATACTTTTTACACATGGACACATGAAATATGGGGTGGACTAAAGCCAAACTCACCAGTAGTTTCAATACATAAGAAATATTCCCAATCCTTTTTAAAATCTGATACAAACTAATGAAGCAAATACCGAGATTCCCTTTTTTCTTAAATTGCATGACTCTCTTCATAGGAGAAACTTTCAAGAATACCCCAATTATCAACTTCAAATTTTAACTCCCACCACCTCACACCTGTATATGTTTTTGGTGACTTTGAGCAGTCTTAAATCTTTCTATAATAACCTTTACCTTCTCAATTGATTGGTGAACCAAATTGGGCCCAAACAATCTAGTCTCACCAGCCTCCAACCATCCAATCGAAGACCTACACTTTTAACCATATAGGACCTCAAAAGAGGACATTTGGATGCTGGAATGATAACTATTGTTATAGGCAAGCTCAATAAGAGGAAAATAACCAATCCAAATCCCTTAAAGTCAATTACAAAAGCCCTTAGCATATATTCCAAAGTCTAAATAGTGCATTCCAATTGCCTACCCGTTTGCGGGTGGAAAACAGTGCTAAGGTTCACTTGAGTACCCAAAACTTTTTGAAAGGAGTACCAAAAATAGGAAGAGAACCGCGCACCTCGGTCTAAAATAATGAACGTCGGGTCTCCATTCAATTTAACTATCTCCTGAATGAACAACTTTGCATAATCCTCTCCTGAATAGTTGGTTCTTATGGGCAAAAAGTGAGAAGACTTGGACATTCTATCTATAATGACCTAATTAGGATTAGACTGATTTCAAGACCACAAAAGACCTGTAACAAAGTCCATATTAATCATCTCCCATTTCCACATGGGCAATTCTATCTCTTAAGAAGTACCACCTGGCGTCAAGTACTCAACCTTGACCTGCCGATAGACCATATACTTGGTAACAAAATTTTCCACATCCCTCTACATATTATTCTGCCAATACATTTCCTTCAAGTCATGATACAATTTCGTCGAACCCAAATGGACTATATATCTGGACTCATGAGGTTTAGTCAAGATCGTTTCCCGCAACCATCTACATCAGAAACAAACAACCTTTCTTGATATCTCAGAATGCCATCTCCCCCAATATCAAAAGCCATAACCTTTTGTTGTCCCACATCATCTTTGATTTTCATAAATATGGGATCCAAAACCTATTTTTCTTTCACTTTGGCCCCAAAAGACGATTTAATCACTTCCTCGACAATCACTCCTCCATCCTCGAAGTCCAAGATGTGAACTTCCAAAATTATCCAGAAGGTGAATATCCTTCACCAATCCTCTTTTCTCCTCCTCAACATGGGTAGACTCCCCATGGACAACCTGCTAAGAGCATCATCCATAACATTAGCTTTATCTGGGTGATAGTGAAGACTCATGTCATAATCCTTGAGCAATTCAAGCCACCATCTCTATCTGAGATTCAATCCCTTCTGTGTAAGCACATACTGCAAACTCTTGTGATATGAATAAATATCCCCATGCACCCCGTACACATAGTGACACTAAATCTTTAAGGCAAAGACCCCAACCGCCAACTCTAGATCGTGAGTCGGGTGATTTCTCTTATGGACCTTGATATGTCTGGAAGCATAGGCTACAATTTTACCATGATGCATCCAAACCCAATCCATTCCCACACGGTAGGGTCAAAACAGGAGAAGAAGTCAGCTTATCCTTCAACTTCTCAAAACTGCCTTCACAAGCATTAGACCACAAAAATGTTACCTTTTTCTAAGTCAACCTCACTAGTGGAGCAGCAATAGACGAAAAAGTCTCCACAAATCTCCTATAATACATGACCAAGCTCGAAAAACTCCTAATGTGGTTGGTATCGTGGGTCTAGGCTATTTCTTAACCACCTAATCTTTTGTTGGTCACTTTGACTCCTTCACTAGACACAACATGCCCAAGAACACTTAGCCAAAATTCACACTTAAATTATTTTGCATATAATTCCTGGTTTTTAAGGGTCTGGAACATAATTCAGAGGTGATTTTTATGGTCTTCTTCACTCTGGGAGTACATTGAAATTTCATCAACGAAGACTATGACAAACAGATCTAAAAACTACCTGAACACCTTATTCATAAGGTCTATGAAAGAAGCCAGAGCATTAGTCAACCCAAATGGCATAACCAAGAATTCATAGTGACCACACTAAGTTCGAAAAACAACTTTGGGTATTTCAACCTCTCTAATTTTCAACTGATGATAACTCAAATGAAGATCTATCTTAGAGAAATACCTAACAACCTAATGCCGATCAAAGAGGTCATCAATTCAAGGAAGAAGGTACTTATTATTCACTGTAACCTAATTCAATTGACGATAGTCAATACACATCCAAAGAGACTCGTCTTTTTTTTGCAAAAAAAGTATATGAGCACCCCAAGGAGAAATACTAGGATGAAGGAAACCCTCATCAAGAAGATCCTTTAATTTCTTCTTTAGTTCTTTTAGCTCTGCCAGAGCCATCCTAGGAGGAATGGAAATAAGAAGAGTATCCGATAGAAGATCAATCCCAAAATTTATTTTCTATCGGGAGAAATCCTAGGAAGATCATCAGGAAAAACTTGAGGAAACTCATTAACCATAGATACGTACTACAAGGAGGGACTTTCAGAGTTTGAATCCTTGATCCAAACTAGATGATACAAATATCCTTTGAATATCAAATTCTGCACTCTAAGGTAAGAAATAAACTTCCATTCGGGTACTAAGGAACTTCCCTTGCATTCGATTGCCGGTTAATTAGGAAAGTGAAAAGTGACATTTTGGGTCCTACAATCAAGAGAAGCATAGCACGAATGGAGCCAATCCATCCCTAATATCACATCAAAATCCAGTATATCAAGCTCTATTAGATCTACCAGGGTCTTCCTATGAAGGATGGACACCACACAACCAATATAGACTTTCCTAGCAATAATAGACTTAACCATCGGGGTAGAAATAGAAAAGGGGTCAAAAATACTTTTAGGACCAAAATCAAAATGTACTGCCACATAAGAAGTCACACAGGTTAAGGTAGAACCCAGGTTAAGCAAATAATAAATACCTCAGGAGAAAATTTGTAACATACCAGTGACAACATCTAGGAAAGCCTCAAAATCCTGGTGAATGGCAATGCATAAAGGCCAATTTAGCTATTTTTTGTCTCTCAAGTAGCACCCATAACTGTGGGAGATGATGAAGTGGTGACTGAGACTCTATTAGCTCTAGTGGGTACCTTAGATGAAGGATAATCTCATTGTATATAACCCGAATAGCCACTTCCATAGCACTCTCCACTCCTAATGCAACAAAAACCATGATAGAGTTTCTTATAAGTGTGGTAAGAGGGATGAGATGGTGTCGGCTGTGCTACGTTGGATTAAGATTGGGCACTCTACGCTCGATGACTATTAATTAGGCTGGGAGCGTTGGTCACCTAAAGTTATGGGGGCTGAAGCACTGGCTAATTGATGAGAGTTTCCTTAAGATTTCTTAGTAAACCACCGTCTGCCCCCCTTTTCACTATGCTGCTGACTTGCATCCTAATCTGTATACTTATCCTTTTTATTCTGCCTCTCCTCCCTCTTTGTCTGCTTTTTTCTAATCCTCAACCTACTACATATAAACCACAAATTAAGATATATCTATGTCATTATTAAACATCATTGACTTGCACTCCAATACAAAGTCATGAGAAAGACCCGATGCTAACGTTATCATCCTAGACCTCATATTAGACACAAGCTTAGAAGCATAACGGGATAATTAGGTAAACTTCAATGCATACTCCTTAACACTCATCTTGCCTTATTTTAGGTTCACAAACTCTTCAGCCTTGGCTTCTCTCAATCTTGAGGAAAGAAGTGATCAATAAAAGCACTCAAGAACTCTTCTTGAATAGTCGGCGCAACATCCTCACCTCTCAACTCATCTCACTCCTCATTCCACTAATAAGCCACTTTCTTCATCTGATAAGCTACAAACTAAACCCCTTCTGTATCACTAACATGCATCACCCGGAAGATCTTCTCAATCTAATAAATAAAACCCTAAGGATTCTCATTAACCTTAAAGCTTATAAAGGTAGGGGATTCAACCTCATAAACTGTCCAACCCAAGTAACTTATGATGAAATGGGGATAGAAATAACATGTTCGAGATAGCGAGACTGTGATGCCATGATCTGAGCAAACAAGTAAATGGACTGACAAAATTTAACATTTGATACTTCTCTTTGAGGGGACTGAGTAGAGCCAGGTCGAGGAGCTCGATGAGGACTAGTAGGGACCGATGAAAGCCCAGGTAGAGTAGTGCAGTAAGGAGTATGACCCTTATACTGAGTTTGCATTCCATTATTAGGGCGAATTTTCTCCTTGCTTTCCCCAGTTGGGATGGAGGTTATAGCTGAGTTCTTACGACCATCAAACCTTTATGGAGGCATAATATGAATTGCGAGTAAGCTAAAATTAGAAAAATCTCAAAGTAACTAGGATTTCTACCACGAAATTGAGCTCAAAGAAGAAAAACATAACTAAATACCTTATAGCCTCTCCCTTATAAGTGTAGCACGCTACACACACATAAAAGGGACTTTACTCGACAATATTTTATGGATACCCCGGGACCCTGAACCTTTCTTTGATACTAAGCTTCTCATGGACTGAACCAGGACTGGCTATGACGGGCATCCCAAATCAAACAAGGCCTGGAATGACCCCTAAACATACCTTAAGAGCACATCAGTAATAATAGACAACGGAAGATAACAAGGATAAAATAGAGATATATGAATCCAAAAGAATGTTTACGAGTCAAAACCATATCCCCAACATTATCCAAAAAAGCCTCTACTCCAAAGAATATCAAATATGTCGGGACATGCCTCGAAAATAACAAAATAAAACCATAAGCACTAGGATAATAAATGAAAACCAAAAGAAAGTCCAATACTTTCGAAAGAGGGAGGGCTCGCTACTTCATAACTAACCGACCGCGATATCAAACCTCCTAACACTATATAGGGTCACAAAAAAAATTCTCAGAATCTACATCATTAAATGATGTAGTGTTTAGGAACTATCTGTACAATGAGTACTAGCATGCAACCCAAGAAAGGGGATAAATAAAGTATATATATATATAATAGGATGTTGGGGTAGGGTAAGGGACGAGTTACATGAATATTTAAAATTTAAGCCTGAATTATATAGCTTTCACCATCATCTTCTGACTCATATAGAGTGCTATATCTTGTTTTGATGATGATCAGCTAACAACAAGGGACCAGGTCCCTTGGTGTTCGAATTGCTATATCTGGTTGTGATGGTGAGAAGCTGACAATAAGAGACCAGGTCCTTGAGTCTTCATGAATTCAGTATAACTGTCACTGTCCTACATAATTTTATCTTTTTGTGTAACCAACTGTGCAGGTGAGCTTATACCCATCAGAACACCTAGCCTAATCAGATTTCCTGGCCTAATCAGATTTTTACCCTAACTATTATTCCACAATAAAAGGAAAAGAATGCTTCTTAATTGGTAAGTTTTCACAATCTGATAATCCAAGAGTGATTATAGGAAAAAAAATCAACTTTGGAATATTACTTAAGTTCTTATTAATTTATGTATTGAAAGAATGAGTGTTAATAAGTCAAGTTATAGTCTGTAATTGAGTTACTTGTGTCATAAAAGTAATGATTTTTTTGTTTTCTTAAGGGATCTTAGGTAAAGTTTCCTGAGTTTGATATTGGTTAGAGTTAATCAATATCAAGGTGAGTTCTTGGCAGAGTTTTCATGGTACTCATGTAGTAGAGTTATTATAAGCAAGTAAAACATAGAGTTAGGTTCATTGGAGTCTGTAATAAAGAGTTTGATTATAATGGATTGTTGGGTGCTTGAGAGGGCAAATCATGGTTTTTCCTCCCCTGAGCAAGGAGGTTTCTATGTTTAATTCTTGTGTTCTTTAGTTTTCAATAATGTTTTTAGTTTTCCAGTGCTTTGTTATTTGATTGCCTATAACTTACTCTAAGGGACCTTCTCCCTCATAGTGTGGTCCAACCCCTGAGCTTTATCAATTGGTATAAGAGCTAGAACACTCTAAAAGGTTAACACCTAGAGTGATTTGGTTATCATGGCTGCTCCACCTAATCTAAAAGAAGAGCAATCTACCACCGGACTACTAGATTTAATGGGAAGATCTATAGATGGTGGAAAATAAGAATGTATGACTTCATTATGGCTGAGGACAGTGAGCTGATGGATGTAATTCTTGATGGTCTTTATGTGCCAGTAAGAAAGGTCAAAAAAGGAGACATAACTATAATGGTTGTAAAAATTATGAGAGAGTATGGTGATGATGATAGAAGGAACATTGAGAAGAATTGTAAGGCCAAGAAACTCCTAGTTTGTGACATATGGCCTGATGAATACAACAGGATTTATGCATGTGAAAATGCTAAAGAAATCTGGGATTGCTTGAAAACTACTCATGAAGGAACTACTGATGTGAAGGATTCAAAAGTTGTTATGCCGACTACTCAATATGAAACCTTCACCATGAAATAAGGAGAAACTATCCAAGAGATGTATACAAGATTCACTTCAATCACCAATGAGTTGCATTTCTTAGGAAAAGTAATTCCTTTGTACAAATATGTGAGAAAAATTCTTGGGGTTCTTTCTAAATCCTGGGAAAGCAAAGTGGATGCTATCACTGAGGAAAAAAATCCAAAACCTCTCACAACAGATGAACTTATTGGTAATTTGAAGACTCATGAGCTCAAGAAGTAGCAAGGACAAGAGAAGAAAGAAGCAAAAAGAGAAAAATCTCTGGCTTTGATGGCTATAAAGTCTAACTCAAGTAAGAAAGACACAGATACTACCTATTTGAAAAAATTGTTAGAGAATGAATAAAAGTGGTCAGTTTCAAAGAAGAGGAAGTAGCAGCAAAAAGGGCGGCACTGTGGAGGTTTGTCACAAATGTGGCTATCTTGAGTGTTTTATCAAGGATTGTCTAATGCTCAAAATAGATTACCAAGAATAACCTAAGACTGGAAGTGACAAAGGAAAAAATAGGGACCAGGTCCCTGTAAAGTCAAGAAGAAAAAATGCAACTAATTTTGCAATTAAGCAGGCCTTAGCTGTTTGAGGGGATTTTTCCTGTGAATCTGAAGAAGATGGAAAGCATGAAGATTTTCCAAGCTGGCAGTGGTGGATCAGAAAGTGAATTTTGATCCCTTGTTTGCTCTCATGGAAAACAATGAAGATGAAAAAGAAAGTGAGGTAGCTCTTTCTAATATTAAGAAAAACTTAAAAAACTATTCTACTAGAAAGATTAAAAAACTTGCTAATGTATTGATTGATTTTATGTTTGAACTGACTACTGAAAAAATGCTCTTGAAGAAAAGGTAGAGAATTAGGAGCTTGAATTAATTGATTTAACTCTCCAAATATCTGAAACTGAGGAAAAGGTTACTAAGTTGAAATTTGAAAATTCGTGTCTAGTGATTCAACTGGAGAAAGTAGATGATGGTGGTAATAAGGAAAAGAAAATGCTCTAGAAGAAAATGTTGAAAATTAGGAGATGGAATTCATAGTTTTGACTCTCTAGGTATCTGAAACTGAGGAACACATTGCTAAGAATAAATCTAAAAATCTGAGTTTGGTAAGTCAACTGGAGAAAGAAGATACTTCTAATAATAAGGGAAAAAAGAAGCATCAAAGTTTCAGATTGAGCTTAAAGAAAATTTAGAGGATTCAAAATAGCATCTCATGACTACACTCTATAAGCATGAATAGTTAGAAAGGGACCTGGTCCATCTTAGAGAAGAACTTAATAAATCTCAACAATGGACCATATCCTCAGAGATCCTTTCTAATTTAATCAAGGTGTCAATAATGGCAAGGCCCTTGGGTATCGGTAAAAAACTCAATCACTTGGGCCTTAAGGAATGGTTTTTCAAGACTTTAGAAACAAAGTCCACAAACCTCTATGCAATCATTATGGAAGATGATCACATGAAGGAAAATAGTCAAAGGTAGATAAGAGCTAGAATGAGCAGTGTTAGATATATCCATTTGGGGAATACCTATACTAAGGGTTCCAAACCTTTAAAAAATATGAAGAAGCACTCATTACCTAGGTGGTCCAAGAAAGACTTGATCACACCCTTGTCCTCCTACTGGAAACTCAAACTCAAGTGGGTTCCCAAATCTAACAAATGATTTTGTTTGAAGGGTGGAGAAACGAATTGCAGTCAGAACTATCTCTTTGATAAGTAATTTTTCAAAGCATATGACTGGAAGGTTGGACTGTATTCTCTCTTTCAAGACACTTCAAGGTAGAGGTGTCTCATTTAGAAAAGGCAACCAGTTGATTTTAAAGGACCTGGTCTTGGGATGCCAAAACTAAAATTTCCAGGCAACAAGTCTTAAGTAGAGGAGGAAAGAAGTATGCAGTTGTGACTGTGAATAATTTCTCAAGGTTCAACTGGACTATTTTTTGGGAACCAAGAATGAAATCTATGAGGCTTTAGTTATTTGTTCCTTCAAACTCAAATGAATTTGATCTTATGGGCTACAATTCATCAAGCTAAGCATATAATGTTTTTAACAAAAATGAACTTTGTATGTTAAAGAGAATGTGCATGTGGTCATTGATGAGTCAGGAAAGATGATGAATCAAGGTGATAATGAATATTCTGACATTAAAAAACTCATTCCTATTCAAAGGGATGATATTGATGAAGATGATAGTCAAGGAAAAATTGATAAAGAAGGGAATGATGAAAGTGATGGTGATGCAAGACTCGGTCACAAACCCCAGCTCCAGTTGAAGAACAACAAGAAGATTCTAGTCAAAATTGACAGGGACCTGTTTCCAGTGGAAGTCATCTCAAAAAGTATAACTGGAGAGACAGATGCTTTCACCCTATTGGCCAACTGTCACACCTCTATTTTTACCACCCATCGAATTAGGAGTTGGTTTTAGTGAAAAAAATGATTTTTTCCAATTAAAGTGATGCTTTGAAAAGAGATTATTTATTTTATAGAGTCGCCACTTGAAATTGATCCAAGTGACCTTATTGAATCCCTATTCAAAAGAAAATGACTCTTTATTATTGATATGCAAACAGAAAATTAGGATTAAAAATTTTATTACTCGAGGGGAAGGTGTGAGGTATCCTTCGAGTCTCGAGGTTCTAGCACAATCGTTTTAATCTCTTTTATGTGTTGCCATTTGATCAGGCATGAAGTTAAAGAAATAAGGCAAGACTAGGTAATGTTTACCAAATTGTCCTTTATCAAAAAATGTGCTACTATCCTTTTTTAATTAAGTGAGACCAATAAGGGTAAAAGTAGAATTGTGTCTTTAAGTAGTTACCAAATAAGGAAAGGTGACATTCTTTTTGGGACGGAGGGAGTAATATCTAATAATATCTGTATATACCTCTTCGATTAGGCTATTGAAAGTTAATCAATTTTAGAACGATCTTTGTCGAGGTGCAATATTGCATCCTCGAATTATTTTTAAACGTTTCAGAAAGATGTGTACATCGCATTCTTAATCGAGCCAACGTACGTGCCTAAAGCTTATCTAGTGTTAAAGGCATTTATTCGTCTTTTATAAACTCGAGATAATTTTTCTTTTTCATTTTTCACTCTTTTCTATAAATTTGCAATGAGTTTTGAATTAATCTGCAACTCTCCTTGCTCCCTTAGAATCGATCCCTCTTGTTTCTTTTATCATTTGTGATGGGTATTAGATAAATTAGTAACCCATCTCAGTCCCTTACAAATGTTATTTTCTTTCTTTTCTTTTATCAATTATGACAGGTCTTCGCAACTCATTTCACTCAATCTCACATTAAAGTACGAGCTTGACTACCGAGTAGGCCCATAAAAATATTACAATACGAAAAATCCATTCAAAAATGGTCAAGATAATCAAATTAAACAACAACAACAATATTACACCAATTTGAAACTTGAAATAAAATTAATATAGTCCAATTTCTTAACAGTACACAATGACCATTTATTAAATTTAAATGAAATATATTTTATTTCTATTATGTAATTGCAAAATTAAAAATAAATAATTTGTCAACATCTCAAAAACTTATCGTTGGAAACTTTTGTGATTTACAAATTTTCTCGAATTTCTTATGAACCAAATTGTGCGTCTCTTCATTTTCTATGAATAGCATGCTCACGCCAACAAATAAACGATTATAGAAATAAGCCGACAACATTTTATGAATATAACATATGTAATAAAGAATGAATATCACATAAACAATTAATTTTGCATGCTAAATAATATAAGAAATCATTGAGATAACTTCGTTCATAATTTGATTGACAATAAAATTTGATTGCAAATAGATAGGAATTTAGTAAGAATCTGTGTGACAAACTAAATTAAGTAT
Source organism: Capsicum pubescens (assembly GCA_030864215.1). Taxonomy (NCBI): domain Eukaryota; kingdom Viridiplantae; phylum Streptophyta; class Magnoliopsida; order Solanales; family Solanaceae; genus Capsicum; species Capsicum pubescens. The sequence continues at coordinate 239,226,548 of CM061549.1, read as the reverse complement.
AAAAATAAGAACATCATTATCAAAAACTCAAAATGAAAACCCGACCTCAAGCTTTAATTCTTTTCATTTCGTTTTCCTTTTTCCCCCTCTAAATTCTCTCTTTCCAGTTGTGCGCGTTTTCCCCCCAAGCTCTCTACTTTTCTCTTTACCTTTAAATCTCTTTACCGTTTCCTCTAAGACTTGTCTTTTTTTTCTCTCTCAGTTTTTCTCTTTTCATTCCAGTTTTTCTCCAACTTTCTTGTTTTCTGTCTCCCTTCCCTTTCTACATTCCTTTCTTACTTTTTTTTTCATCAAGTCTTGTTCCACTTATCTTTTTTCTTTTTTTTCTTAAAATTTTATAAGTTTCCTTCTTTTTTTTTTCAATCCGATATTCAGTGTCCGCATTGGAGCCCCGACTAATCCAGATTGCGCGTTGCAGGGCCCATTAAGGTGGCAACGCTCCCAACAGAGTTTTTCTCCATACCCAGAGTCGAACCCTTGATCTCTGGTTAAAGGTGGAGCAGTCGCATCTACTGCACCACAACCCATGTTGGTAAGTTCCCTTCTCTTTTTTGTGTGTGTTATATTTTTTTCTTTTAGTTGCTTAATTTTATTTTATTTTTTGTTTTTGCGCATGCATGAATCATAAGTTGGGGTTTACAACACAACTACACACGAATTGCATTTCAACTAAACGTAATTTTACATTTTTTAACACTAATAACATTAAAAATTATCTCATTTAAAATTTAAAATCAATCTAATTAACATTGTTTCGAAATAGCAAACAAGTTATATATAAAGACATAGAGCCTGAATTGCATATAAATAATAAACTACGCATATTAAATAATATATGAAGCCATTGAAATAACTTCATTTATGCTTCGATTCACAACGAAACTTATAAAAATAAATAGTACGAAATTGGATAAGAACTTATATGATAAACTAACTAAAAGATAAGAACGAACGATGTCACCAAAAAGTCGAACAAGATCCGAACTCAACTCGCCGCTTCTTTTCCTTTATCTTTTTGTTGCTTTTTTTTTTTCTCTCTCTCTCTAAGTTTTTCTTTATCTCTTTTCTCATGTTTTCTCTAACACATTGTTTGGATGGTGGTTTGTCATGATTTCATAATGTACGGTACTGTACGATATGGTATTGTACTGTACAATATAGTACAATACAATGTTTGAATGGACTGTATCATTCACGATGGTTTAATAACAGTTTTATTGTTTGGTTTGACGATATGATACTGTATCGTAACTGGTAAGTTTACTAAAATGCTCTTAATTATTATAAATGTTAAATTTATCAATAATTGTTAATAAAATAATTTTGTTCCTGCTAATCTGTCACAAATTATGTCATGTAAATATATTACTTGTTAAATTCATGTAAATTTTAACAAGATCAATACAAGAGTAGATTAAAATATATGTAGTCAGATTCATTTTTTATGTAGTAACAAGTTTCATTTTCTTTTGGTATTTTGAAACGTGACACCAACGATAAGTACAAAGTTTGAATGCATCTTGTGTATGCTACGGGTGTGTTCAGTATGAAATACAAAAAAAAATTTACGAAAATAAATTGTCTCTTCCTTATTCTCTTGTGTTCGTTACGACAAAAAGAAAAAGATTTTCTAAAAATATTTGTATATATTTAACACAAAACAATGAGAACTATAGGATAAAGGGGATGTGGTAAGAAAAAAATATGAATTTTTTATATAAAAAAAATATTTTGGGGGTGGGGTAGTGGAGTGGGGGATCGAAGGTAAGGGTAGGGGTGAGGTACGAAAAAGTTTTGAATTTTTTAAAAGATAAATTTAAAAATATTTTATCTTGTAGGTGGGTGCATTGGGAGGAGGGGCTGGTAAGAGGTGGTGGTGGGGTAAGAAATCTTTTTAAAAATTTTAAAAATATAAAAAAATAGGTTTAGGAGAGGGGCTGATAAGTGGAGGGGTAGGGTTAAGGGTGGGTGAGGGTGGAGTAAGAAAAAATTTTGTAATTTTTTTTAAAAAATAAATTTTTAAAACAAAATTGGGGTGGTCGGGGTAGGGACGGGGTTAAGGTAGGGATGGGATAAGAAAAAAGTTTAAATTTTTTTTTTAAAAAATTAAAAATAATTATTTTTTAGGCTGGGGGGGGGGGGGAGAAGGGGTGGGGAGAGAGGTAGGATGTAGAGTTAAATAATATAAGGTAAATGGTAAAATAAGATTATATAATATTAAATAAGAGCATAACTGAAAGAAAAATAAGAAAACTATGAATACCCCTAAATCGGTGGTTACATAACGTGAGGTTTTCATGGTTATCAAAACATGAAATTAAACCATATCATACCATATATTTTAGAAACAATCAAAATAAACATAATTTTCTTAATAATCATACCATACCATACCATGGAAAACCACCCTCCAAACAAACAGTATGTAACTTTTTTCTTTTCCTTATTTTCTCTTCTGCATTTTCCCTTGTTGTTTTTCTCTCTCCTTTTTCTCACGTAAGTATTGTATATTTTGTGTTAACATCGGAGTGTTGAGGGGGAGTTGTGAGGGAGTTGGAGTATGAAGAGGTTGAAAAGAACTAATAAATAAGCTAGTAATCCCTCTACACTCCAGCTCCCTCACAGCTCTCCCTCAACACTCCTATATTAACAGAGAATATACAACACTTACATGAGAAAAAGGAGAGATAAAAACAATAAAGAACACTACTAGAAATTCATATATTTTTTACTGAAAAATTAATCACAAAATTTCTGACTACTTCAGTCGGAAAACTTAATTTTTTATTTTTATCTTTTATAAAATATTTTCCAACACTATTTGCGACAAAAATCAAAATATTTGACAGTAAATTTCGGGAAATATATATTCCGACTACTATAGTCGCTCAAGGCATATAAAATTGTCGATATTATTATGATCAAATATTTTGACCATTTCAGTTGGTATAATTCCGATAGATGTAGTCGGAAACTTTATAAATAAATAATTAAATATATGAAAAGTAAAAAATTAAATATATATATATATATATAGACCCAATTAAATATATTTTCGACCAGGATAGTCGGAAACATAAATAAATAAATAAATATATTTCTAAATATATTTAATTATAAATAATTAAATATATTTTGACCACTGTAGTCAGAAGAGTAAATAATTAAATAAATATATTACTATATATATATAATCAGACCCAATTAAAAATATTTTCGATCATAGTAGTCAAGAAAATAAATAAATATATTACTAAATATATAATCATACCCTTATACAGAAAATAAATAATTAATTAAATATATTGTTAACTATATATATTTGACTACTTTAGTCGGAAGTACTAATAATTAAATAAATACATGACTAAATATATAATCATACCCTTATACAAAAAATTAATAATTAATTAAATATATATCCGACTACTGTAGTCGAAAAGATAAATAATTAAATAAATACATTAATGTATATATATAATCAAACCCTTATACATAAAATAAATAATTATTTAAATATATTATTAAATATTTTTCCGACTAGTGCCGTCGGAAAGTTTAATAAACTTTAATACATTGTTGTTTAAGGAAATCATTTTAATTCACCAAGTTTAATACATTACAGAAACCATTTCTCTCTCTAAATGTCTTTACTAAACTCTCTAAATCCTTCCCCGACGCTGTTGACGGTGGTGACGATGTTGCCGACGGCGGTGGCGCTGCTCTTTCTTGATGGTGACGGCGATGGTGAGTCGGTATTTTGTTTCGATTTTTAACTTGCGGTTTGACTTAGGTTTATAGGTTTAGTTATGATATAGGACTGTTTAATTTATTTGGCGTTTTTTGTGCTTGCTAAAAGTTAATTTGGACAGTTTTTTGAAGTATACTGAAGAGATTTTCACAAATTGTATTCTTAAACCCTAAAAATGATAATGGTGCTACTGGGGATCTGAAGAATCAACTGCAGTTTGGTTCTTCTATGAAGCAGGAGATTGCTGAGGAATTTGGGAATGAAAATAGATATGAGAATGGTGGAGTTACATATGGTGTAGGTGTACAAATGTAAATTAAATTAGAGGGAATTTGAATAATGGTAATGGTGGCTCTAACCTCATTAGACAAAGCAGTTCACCAGCTGAATTCTTTAATGGTATGCAGATTTTGCTCTTTAATAACTTTTGTTTGTTAAGTTTATGAAAAAAATTTAGCTTAATCTTGATGTGTAAGAGCTTAATTGAGTGCTTAATTTAGATTAATCTAGTTATTTTTTTAGGATTGTGAAGGATTTTTTTTGTCTTTGTTGATTTGATCTCAATCATTTAGGTAAAAGAAGAGGAAACATTTGGTCTATGTTGTTTGGACTCTTCAAAAATGTTGGTGGGTGTGTGTCAGATTCTTCAAAAAATAGTGTATTTTTTGAGAATCTAATATGGGCGTGGCATCAAAAGTGAAGATTCCGGGAAACTTAGCTTTTGGTCGATTTGGGAATAAATCTAAGATTCAAGCTTTTTATTATTCTTTTGGATTAGAAATGTACTGAATGATGGATTTTCTTGCTACTTTGATATAGTTTTTGATGTAGTAGTAATCAAGAATGGGGGGATTTTGTTGCTTATGTGCAGGATTTATGAGAGAAGTTAGGAATTTTGGAGCAAGTGTAGGGACTAACAGGGAAGCAAGTACATCAACTAATGCTTTCAACAATCAGATAAGCTACTCATCTTCTCAATCATCTAGCTCAAACTTCATGCTTAGCATTGCTGAGAATGAATATTGGAACGACTCTCGTTCAATTCTTTGAAGAGAAATAAACATGGTGATATGGAAATGTTTTCTACTAATAATTTCAATGGAATGACTAATCAGGTAGCTATTCTATTTTCTGTCCTTTTGATCTTTCTGTTGATCTTGTTGTTTTTTGTTTTTGTTACTATTAGACGTTCGTTTTGTTTGTCAGAATAATGAATCAAGAAACTACAACACTTCTGGTTTAATTCACCATTTAATCTTGCCTAAGACACCTTTTAAGATGGCTGTCATAGAAAAATACCTGCAATTTCAACAAGATTCATTCCCTTGCAAAATTGGTGCCAAAAGAGGCTGCGTGTAATTCCATGAGAGTACACCCTGGATGCCATACGATTCTTGGAACCACAACTAATCCCAACCTAACCCATGAACTGACACACTGTTAAGCAACTGAATTATAATAAAATAAATAACAAGTTTTGCTGTGCAGAAACATAATCATTGTCACACCCTTTTTTCACCAAAAAGATTCTGATTTTAAGGTTTGAAAGGGTATTATTATTAAGTGACAAAAATGAAATTTTATTTCAAAAAGAACTTTTAACAATCAATAGCTGCACCATTGAAAAAGTTGACACAAAAGAAAGTGAACTTCCAGTGCTTAGACAAATTCAAGGAAAACTTTTAGGAGTAGAAGAACAGGTTAACTTCATCATAGTTCTAGCTTTGTCAGATGGTTAGACAGATTCATGGTGTATTGTGATGCCACTAGGGTTTGATTTGGCTATGTTTTGATGTAGAATAAAGTGGTAATATCTTACGCCTCTAGAAAACTTAAGGATCACGAGAAGAATTATCTGGATCATGATTTAGAGTCAGTAGTTGTGGTATTTACTGGTGTGCATATGGATATCTTCACTAATCATAAGAGTCATTAATATTTATTTACATAAAAGGAGTTAAATATTCATCTAAGAAGATGGCTGGAGTTTCTAAAGAATTATGAAATATATATCCTCTAACATATGGGTAAGATGAATGTAGAAGTGGATGTTTTGAGCAGGTTGTCTATGGATAATGTAGCTCATATGGAAGAGAAGAAGAAGGAGTTGGCCAAAGAGGTGAATAAACTAGCTAAATTGGGAATATATTTCCTTGATATGGATGATGATGTTGTAGTGGTTCAGAACGGTTCAGATTCATCCTTAGTTGATGAAGTTAAAGAGAAACAACATAATGACCCTATACTTAGTCAGTTAATGGATATGGTTTATCAGAAAAAGGTTGAAGTTTTCTTCTAAGAGGGAGATGGTGCCCTTCGCTATTAGGGTCGGTTATGTGTTCCTAGTGTTTATGGGTTCAGGGAAAGGATATTGGCAGAAGCTCATAGTTCTAAGTATTTGATTCACCATAATGACACCAAGATATACCATGACCTATGGGAAACTTATTAGTGAAATGGTATGAAGAGGGACATAGTAGAGTTTCTGGCTAAGTATCCCAATTTTCAGCAAGTGTAGGTTGAGCATCAAAGACTAGGAGGTATGCTTCAAGTTATTAGCATCCCTACTTGGAAGTGGGAGACCATTAATCAGGATTTTATTATGGGACTTCCTTGCACTATATATCAGCATGATTCGATTTGGGTCATCGTGGATCGAATGACCAAGTCAACCCATTTCTTACCAGATTAGACCTTAGATGCAACTAAAGATTATACTAAGTTTTATGTTCATGAATTAGTAAGCCTCCATGCGATTCCCTTATCCTTCATTTCTGATCGAGGTACTCAGTACTTTATAGTTTTGGTAGTCATTTAAAGAAGGCCTTTTTTCTAACGTGAAGCTTAGTACCACTTTCCACCCGCATTAAGATGCTCAGGCTGAATAAACCATCCAGAAAATAGAGGACATGTTGAGAGCTTGTTAATTGACTTTAAGGGGTATTGGGATGATCATCTACCCTTGATTGATTTTGCTTATAACAATAATTACGATGCTAGTATTAATATGGCTCCATTCGAAGAATTGTATGGGCACATGTGTAGATCATGTATAGGTTAGTTTCAAGCTAATGAAGAGGCCTTAGTTTTTCCAAATTTGGTCCTCAAAGATATGGATAAGGTTTAGTTGATAAGTAAGAGTTTTAAAACCACTCAAAGTTGTCAAAAATCATATGCTGAGGTAAGGAGGAGGGAACTAAATTTTAAGGTAGGTGATTAGGTATTGTTGAATGTGTCACCTATGAAGGTAGTGATGAGGTTTTAAAGAAAAGGAAACCTTAGTCCATGATATATTGGTCCTATCCTTATGAAATCATAAAGTGTGTTGGAGGTGTTGTTTATGAATTGGAACTTCTGTCAGAATTAGCCATCGTCCACCCAGTTTCTATGTGTCTATGTTGAAGAAGTGCTTGGGGACCATCCTCAGAAGTCCTCATAAAAAGTATTGGAGTGAAGTATATATTGTACTATGAGGAGATCCCAGTTTATTTTCTTGATCAACAAGTTCGAAGACTAAGGAATAAGGAGGTGGATCCAGGGAAAATCCTTTGGAAAAATCAATCACTGGAGGGAGAGACATAGGAAGAAGAAGCATAGATAATGAGTCTATATCCTCATTTATTCACTCTAAGAACAAAGTAAGGTTGAGGTAAGAAATTCCTTCTAATCAATTCGACTTGCCGACATCCTTACTCATATCAGTTATCCTATGAAGTTCTTGAGTAAATAGTTATTTCATTTGAAAATTCATGATTGAGGTGAGTAGTTCAGTTGTAGAACAAGATAAGCTTCTGACACCATCTTAGAAAATATATAAGATAAATCTTTCCACATCCCAACTTTTATTTGTGGACGAATGGTCCTAAGAGGGAGATAATGGTAGACCCTAAAAAATTCAATGACTTAATTTTTATAGTTCCTTAGTGTTTTAGTACAATTTCTAAGTTGATTAATGATAAGGGAGATTAATGAGACCATTTGAAAGGGTTCGTGATCAGGGCGTGTCATGGAGGCATGGTACATCTTGATGTGAAAGCAAGTGGCCTGGCACGATAAGGGCATGCCACACTAGTTGGATTTCATAATAAGTGTGTGCCACACCCTTGGCGTGGTATGCCAAGTGCGCAGTGATGCTAATTTTTAGTTTGTCCTTCTATTTTTTGAGGATTTTTTGGTCTTTTACCTCCTAAATAATTTATAACAATGCTAAGCCCGTTTTCCCCTCATAAGTCAATGCATACATTTCCTCTCCCCCTAAACCCTGAAGAACATAAACAAGGAATTCCTCCTCAAAAACCCAAGATTCCAAAGTTCCAATTCAAGTCCCTCTCAATAAAATATATCAAGTGTAGGTATGTGGGGTTTGAACAAGGACATTCTTCGATCCTTATGCCCAAAATATTGATTTTTTAATTTCATTTAAAGAATTGATTTTCTAGAGTTCATACCAACTTTTCTTAAGTTTAAGATTATGATGTTTCCTCATAAGTTAAGCCTTATTTAGCACAAGATTTCATGTTTTCTTATATTTTTATCCATGAAACTGGCCTTATGCATTTTGTTTGGTATTCTGACATGAAATTTCTATGAGTCGGTAAATGATTACAATTTGAGCATTTTAAACCCAGTTTAGAAAAGGTTCAAACTTACTAATTCAAGTTATACAAGTATTACATCATGATTGAAGTTTCAATTTTTATTTTATGATTACAGGAAAGATAAGAAATTCACATAAGAAACCAAGATTTTGAGATAAAATAGAAGCATATTGTGTTTTTAGACTTATCAGCTCATATGCTTATTTTTATGGCGGATTTTATATATATATATATATTACGAGAAATAGTATGATTTTGTAAGTAATATCTAGTACCGAGGAGCAAAGATATAGCGTACCCTAGTTTTATATGTGCCACCGTAAGTATATTGGTCCCTTTCAATGAGGGATTTGACATTAGACTCCTTGATGCTTACATGGTTTATGTAGGTTTAGAGAATCTCCCATAGAAATCATAAGATTTCAGAAGTTATGTGTTATGGATCACACAGTTTATCACATTATGCTTTACTATTTATGCTTATGTTATTTCAGCTTTTAGTTTTATTCATGATTAATTGAGTCTATTTACACTTAGCATGCATGTTGTCAAGCTTATTATATATATATATATATATATATATATATATATATATTAATTTTAACATTTTGCATTAACCTTCATATACTCATTACATTCCAGAAGTACAAACCATATATATGTCTGTGTGGCTACATTTCTTCATAATGTATGTTTTGGTGTTTGTCCTCAGCAATATGATTAGCCACAATCACCACCTCCTACATCAAGCTAGTTGGTGAGTCCTCATAGTTCGAGGTCCAAGTTTATGTTTGTTTCTAGATAGCTATAATTACTATTCCACTCGTCATGATTTCAGTTGGGGTCAGCCGGGGCCTATCCCATTGACTCTTTAGTACTAGTTAGAGGCTTGTAAGACTAGTCAGATGATTTACTCTCTTTTTAAATTCTCATTAGATTTAAGTGATGTTAAGCTATAATATTTTTGTAACACCCCACATTTTTGTATTCGAATTCTAGCCGTCCCTCGTACGTGTATAAACCTGAACCAAATGATTTAAAGCTTAATATAAGTGTGATTACCAATTATTTAGTGTGGCAATGTCTTTTGATATTAATTGGAGTCACAAAAATCTCCTAGCTCAAAGTTGATTTGAGGACCTTCCTATCTATTGAACTTTAATATACGTTATTACATGGGTAAAATTACATAGACCATTACTCCTAGAATATATCTAGTTAAATGACCTACAATATATCAAATTAAATCCCTCCGAGTCCTCTTTCCAATGCCATAAACCGTTTGTTAATCCGAGTTCAGAATAAAAAGTTATGAGCATTTTAGTGGGGCACTGTCCATGGTACGTGATGGGCTGCGCGGGGTAATTTTGGTGCCTCGTGTTTAGGGTCGTGAAGCAAAGCTAGAAATGTGTGATTAAGGTTGAAACGCTACTATCCCTTCCCATACGTTAAAATATGTTTTTCCCAAACTAAATCAAGGGCAAAATGGTCCTTTCGTCCCCCATAACTTCCCCAACCCACTTTATAACCCTAAGGTCATCCAAAACTAGTCAAAGGCTCCCAAAATTTTCTCATTCTCTTCCTCCCAGGAAAATCAAGAACCATTTCTCAATTTGAAGGATTGTAGATACAAATCCTCTTATCTTCTTTAAAGATTTTCGTCAAATAAGGCATGTTTCTCGTTCCTTAACTTGTATATTACATTTTGGCTTAAAAATTTTCAATATTCATGTATTTAAATTGTTGGGCTTGAAATTGGGTTGAGGGATTTTGATTGTTAATCCTTGAATTACTTTTCCCTTTTTTTAAATATGTTATTCATGCCTTAATTGGTGGTTTTTGGGACTGAATTGGTGCATTGTTATAATGATTAGAATGGGTGACCTGGGTTTCCCCAAATTGATGAAATTTTTGCTTGATAGTAGCATTATCCTCAACCCACGTTATAATCTTGTTTTTAAATATGAATATTTTCATGGTTTAACTTGTCCATTGAAAACATGGCATTACATTAAAGGACGAATGGATAGCAATAGTTTTGGAATGCCCTTGGTGGCCATGGTTTTGGATTTTAAATGGAACTTGGACGCCTAATAGTTAAATGGACTAGTTTGACATAACTTATTTAGCTTGCAAGTATATTGGTATGATGATACCATGTTGGAAACTGCCTTAATAAAGACTCCTTGGTTAATGGTTGGGTTTATATGCAAACTGTTTTAATTAAGGCTTAAAGGGAATTTTTTATCTCACCGTGATGGTGTAGTCTGAGAGGACTAATACTGTAAACCACGTTTGCTGACATTGGGGGTTTATATGACCATGTGTCTAGGTACATATTATATTTTAGAAGTCTATCTCCTCGGTGTCTTTAGTCTTTCCTCGGTACATGCTGCTATCATGGACTGGGGTCCTTCCGACAGGGGGAGCTAGACCCATATAGCCCACGGATGCCTTTAAGAAGGAGTGAGCTACACAGTTCAGGCTAATGTTTTAAACTATCACGTTAATGGCCTTTATCCCTATTTCGACATCTTATATATATATATATATAAATGTTGCTCATGTGGTTTTGATTGGTTTTTGATAAATTTAATATTTTATCCCCTTCCCTCGAGTTACATGTCAATGCTAATCCTATTGACCATCCCCCGGATGCTATATCAATTCATGATGTAGGTTTGGAGGACTTTTTGTTACTCATGTGCAGCGTTAGGTTGTGTGGTACGTCTGTTGAGCTGTGGTGAAGTGGTGAACCTCCATATTTCGGAAGGCCCAGTCATTTCATTAGTTTTTTTACTTTCTTAGAATTTTTTGATTTTTTTCCCTAGTCGGGGGCATGTCTCGACTTAGTTTGGCATTCTTGGTTTAGAGGCTTTTGTGGACAAGTATTTGTTTGGTTGTTTGTTTTGATTTATAGAATTTTCATTTGACTTACATATCCTTCTTATTACTATTTTGGTTGGCTTCCGCTATTTACTCTTATAATGCTCTTGAGGTAAGGCTAATGGGGTTGTCTCTAGCCCATGGTGGGCTTGAGATTGCCCGCAATGGCCAGAACCAGGTTTGGATCATGATAAGCTTGGTATCTGAGCATTATTCAGGGTCTCTGGGTATCCACAAAGCCATGTCGAGTAGAGTCCCTTTTATGGGTGTGTAGCATGCCATACTTATAAGGGGGAGTCTACGAGGCATTTAGGAAATGTTTTTCATTCTTTCATACTCTAGATCATGCAGTAGTGTTGTCCATATGAAAGTTATCTAAATTACTTCCTTGATATAATCTTGGTTTCTATGTCTCATTATTGAGGCGATACGAGTACAAAATTTAGACTCCTAACACTATGGTTCTTTCCGAATGAGTCTTCAAAGAGGTTATGAAGCAACACAAGGACTTAAAATGAGTTCATGAGTGCATCAAGGTGTATGGATTTAGGTGTATACCTTTATCTTTATGAATTATGCATTTTAGCTTGAGGTAAGATATGTATTCAGTCCCTTTCAAAGCCTTATGTAGATGTCTCACCTATGGGGGAAGATATGTATCTGAATGTTGGGATAGTAATTCCATCCTTGGGGCACTGTATATTAGGGTGTTATGACCTATGATTAGTACGATGATCCTGAGATTAGTGATGTGTAGTCATATGTTTAGAATTTAGAGTGTTATTTGTGTAACCTTTATGTGAGACTTGGATGTATTATGTCCTCACAGTATTTTTTTTTAAGATGTCTCAAAATTAACAAACTTATGATAGTCAATAAAAAGAGAGTGGTTAGTTAAAATATCTGCATCTTTAGTTGAAATAGGAAAGGATCTCATGATAACCAACTATTGTAGTAGTAAAAGTAATCATAGGTTGTGAATGGGAGGAGAGATTGGCTAATAATGTATAAATTTAGCATTTACTTGAGGAATTTTTCTGAAAGGGCAACTTAGTAATGTTTATAGAGTTTTGAAGGTAGTTGGGAAGAATGCATGGGTAAGTGAATGTGATGTAAGGGAGGTGAATGTTCTATAGACCATAATGGGTTAAATTATAAGATAAAGATCGATTATCCTTACCCTTTGAGAATCTAGTAGTTGTAAGCTAGTTTAGTAGGTGAGAAGATACGTAGTAAATATTAAGGTGTAGTAATATTGTGGAGAAGATGTGCTTGTAGGCCGTAGTTAAGAGGAATAGGGAATTTAGGTTGATGTCTCTATTTGATGGACTAGTATCTTATGGGGATATTTCATCAGTAGTACAAGATTAAGGCTTGACACTAAGTTTGAACTTTAGATTCTTATAGTGGTGATAAGAATGTTAATAAGAGGATAGTGATGCAATATTTGCGGGAGTGAATTTATAGGTTTGATATAATGTGTGAGAGAGACTAGGCTTATAACTTATGAGATCTTTGAGTGGATAATTATGATATACATAAGAGAATTAGTGTTGCAACAATGAATTTGTAACACCTCGGGTGTTTAGGGAGGCTAAATAAGGTTTAAAACGAGTCTGTGTTCCTTAGATCGAGTGTAGAGCACCTCAGGATGGGTTCCAATGTATTAGGGGAAGTCTTGGCATGAAATTTAGGTCGAGCATCGTGAGGGGGATGATTTGTGATGGCCCTAAACTGCGAGAGGGCCTGTGAGGTATCACTGCCTTGCCTCTGCATCGGGCATCACGCTGCAAAAGGGGAGCTTCGCGCAGCGAGCCTGGGCCTCCATATTGGGGTCTACACCATGACACCCTCCCCTTCATCAATGGATCAATGTTTTCAAACTTATCTAGGGGTATTTGGGTCCTCTCACAACTAGCAGACCATCCTTGAAAGCTTTAAGGCTGGGGTTCAAGATTAGAGAATGGAGGAAATTAAAAGTAGTGCACTTGAAGGAATGTCTTAGGAAGAATTTAGTACTTTCCATATAGTTTATCAAGGAGAGTCTCGCGTTCATATGTATAGTGATATCCCCATTATGTTGAGTGTTGTGCTTACAAATTTAATGTTAGGATATGTCCGCAAATCTAGGATTGTGACATTGATATAAGGGGAAGATAATGAACTAAGGTAGGTCTTGAATTTCCTCATGGTGGCAAGTTTCAGGAAAGAGTCATGATAAATCTATTCTTATTCAAGAAAACTTCTCCTACTTCAATTTAAGAGGACATTCTACCAATGTATTATGTATTCAAGGCATGTCTATGCCTAAGGTTTGCGTTATCTACGCAACTTATGGCCATGTTCCGACCTCAACACTAGAAGAAATAACGTCTCACAACAATCTATGCTCTTAAGTATTCAAGCTTAATGTTATACAACTCAGATATATGCACTCATGTTTCTCATAGTGCCCAGTCCTAAGAACTTATATTTTTTTATATTTATGACCGAACGACCCTCTATTTATGATCTAGACATTTGATATATGAAGCAGTTCATGCCTATTGTATCGTATCTTACATCTTCGACCCCTCCTTGAGCAATGCAACAAATATAAGTTATAATTGAATAGTGTCACTCCCTTTTCCTATTGCTTGTACTCTAGTCTCTCAATTACCCTCTGTATGTTAGGATGATAGTGGTTATAGAAGAATGGTACTATTTTATATAAGAGAGTAGATGTTCTTTATTGTGAAAATTTTGGGTGTGACAACTCGAGCTAAGGTTATGGATGAAGAGGGAGAAGTGATGTGAACTTTTTTAATGTGAAATAGTTAGGAAAAGAATATGTGGTGAAAATATTTACTAAAGTCATTGAGGTAGTTGGGTTTTGATGAGGAGATCCATAAAGTGGGTATAGTAAGAAAATAGGCTTGAATGTTGTGATTGATAGATATACAAACCATTGTGTTGTGTGGCTAGTACTCATTGATTAAAACATGATGTTGCTCATTATAGTGATAAGATAGAGTGGTAATCCTGGAGGTATGTAGAGTATAAGGTTTGATAGCTTAAGTTAACACTCTTTTTTACTCCGGATCAGGCTTTAACATGGAACAAAAATATGCATTTAGCTCAGGCTCTAGTAGTTATGTGTTTTACAAGGAAATTATAGAATTGAAATGGTGAATTGTGGTATTCGTAGCTGAATTCATAGGTGAGAAATATTGCTATACTTAAAGGCTATTAGATGTATCATTAGAGATGGAGGATGTCTCTATTATTAGGTCCCGCAAAAATCTTATTTCATGTCTTGTATAAATGTTAATCAGACTGACGACTTTCAAAAAATTCATACCTTACATTGAAATGATTATGTTCCCTAAACTTATGTCATGTATCATGTGTATGCTAGATCTCGTCATCTCTTGATTCGTGCTTACACAATTTACTTGGTATTGTCATGAAATTGTATTTAAGGCTGACTTATGCTTTGTTGAGGGAGGATTACTAATATGAAGATACACTCCTTATTCTGCACTTCTAGAGCTTACATAAGTTCTTATCCATCATTCGAGGGTGAATGATTCTAAGGGGGAGATAATGTAACACCCCACATTTTTGGGCCCAAATTCTATCCTTCCCTCATATGTGTATAGACCTGAACACAATGATTTATAGTTTAATATAAGTGTAATTATCAATTATTTAGTGTGGAAACGTCTTTGGATATTAATTGGAGAAACAAAAATCTCTTAGATCAAAGTTAAGTTGAGGACCTTCCTATCTATTAAACTTTAGTATACGTTATTACATGGGTCAATTTCAATGACCATTCCTCCTAGAATATGTTGAGTTAGTTGCCTTAAAATATCTCAAATTAAAGCCCGTGAAGTCCTCTTTCCAATGCCACCGACCGTTCATCAATTCAAATTCGGAGTAAAAAGTTATGAGTGTTTTAGTGAGGCACTGTTTGTGGTGCACGATGGGGGTTGCGAGGCAAAACTGGAAATGTACGATTAGGGTCGCGGCACAAACCTCCCTTCCCAGACGTTAAAACATGTTTTTTCCTTATTAAATCAAGAGCAAAATGGTCCTTTCATCCCCATAACTCCCCCAAACCATTTTATAACTTAAAGGTAGTCTAAAACTAGTAGAAGGCTTCCCAAATTTCCTCATTCGCTTTCTCCCTAGAACATCAAGATGAATTTCTCAATTCCAAGGCTTGTAGATCAAAATCCTCCTATCTTCTTCAATGATTTCCATCAAATAAGGCATGTTTCTCATTCCTTAACTGGTATATTACATTTTGATATAAACTTATTCTATATTCATATGTTTAAATTGTTGGGTTTTAAATTAGATTGAGGAATTTTGATTGTTATTCCTTAAATTGCTTTTTCCATGTTTTAAATATGTTATTCATGCCTTAATTGGTGGTTCTTGGGATAGAATTGGTGCATTTTTATAATAATTAGAATGAGTAACACGGGTTTCCCCAAATTGATGAAATTTTGGCTTGATAATGACATTAGCCTCGACCCTCTTTAAAATCTTGTTTTTAAATATGATTATTCACTTGGTTTAACTTGTCCTTCGAAAACATGGCATTGTATTAAAGGATAGATGTATAACAATAGTTTTGGAATGCCTTTGGTGGCCATGGTTTTGGATTTTAAATAGAACTTTGGAGTCTAATGGTTAAACGGACTGGTTTGGCATAATTGATTTTGCTTGCAAGCATATTGGTATGAGGATACTATGTTGAAAATTGCCTTCATAAAGGCTCCCTAGTTAATGGTTGGGTTTATCTGAAAACTATTTTAATTTAGGCTTAAAGGGAATTATGTAGCTCACCGTGAAGGTGTAGTCCAAGGGGGACTAATGCAGAAGAACACATTAACTGATGTTGGTTTTTTTTATGACTATGTGTATAGATACACATTTTTTTTATAGGCTATCACCTTGGTGTCTTTAGTATTTCCTCGGTGCATGCGGCTATCATGGACTGGGGCCCTTTTGACAGGGGAAGCCAGACCCATATAGCCCGTGGGTGCCTTTAGGATGGAGCGAGCTACACAATTTAGGTTAATGTTGTAAACTATCATGTTAATGGATCCTCATCCTTATCCTGACATCATATTTATGTATATATAAATGTTGTGCATGTGGTTTGATTGTTTTTTTTTTATAAATGCTCTATTTTATCCCTTTTCCTCGAATTACATGCCAATTCTCACCCCACTAACCATCCCTTGACACTGCATCATTTCATGACGTAGGTTTGGAGGACATTTTTATTACTCATGTGTAGCGTTAGGTGGTGTGGTATGTCTATTGAGCTGCGGTGAAGTTGTGAGCCTTTATCTTTTGGAAGGCCTGGTCATTTCTTAGTTTCTTTACTGTCTTAGTACTTTTTGATTATTTTTTCCATATTTAGGGGATTGCCCCGACTTAGTTTGGCATTCTTGGTCTAGCAGCTCTTATGGAAAAGTATTAGGTTGTTTGTTTGTTTTGATTCTTAGAATTTTCATTTGACTTATCTATCCTTCTTATTACTATTTTTCTGGCTTCTGTTGTTTACTCTTATGGTGTTCCATAGGTAAGGATAATTGTGCCATCTTTGGCACATGTTGGGCTTGAGATTTCCCATCATGGCTAGGCTTGAGTTTGGGTTATGACAGTTTTATTGAGATTGTTCATCCATTAGAACCCAGTTTATAGTATCTTCAGTTTTCATTTATGTTTTAAGTTTATTTTTTTTATGGTTCAGTTCTGAGTAATATCATGGTTTAGCTTTGGGATATGTATTTTCCAAAGCATCGTGTGACATCTAGGGGGTACCCTTGGGTTGTTACATAGAACTCCCTTACCTAGATCAATACTTCGTCAGGGATAGCTACTACCAGCGGGCCCTAACCAAACTCTTGTAACCGATTGTAGAATTACGACCCCTTCTTCTCTACCCTCCTTATGTCAAAGGCGTACTTATAGTAATTACCCATCTGTCGGTACTCACAATATCATTCCTTACTCGATTCATTGGAAAATCTTTCATAGAAGGAGGTATTTTCTTAATTTTTGGCCATTGTATATGGTAAACCTATAAACTTTTGACAAGGAACTCATTAGACATCATCAAGTGTCAAGAACAAATTGAACTAAGAAGTAAACTCCAGGTTATAGCTGAGAGGCTACTTGTTATAGCCTCCCACCATAAGTGCATACATGTCGCTATAGCAAAGTTGATATAGTGGGGATTTGTCCACTATAGTGGTGCCGCTATAACAACGAGGCTACTATAGCGACCTTCATGGTCCCTAATAGTCAGGGGTGCAAATATCGCGCCTCTTCACTCAAAACCCCTCGTTTTTAGTTTGGAGCTAAGTTAAGTGTTCCAAAGTTCCTTATAACAATTTTACAGAAATCAAATCATCAATTAAATACCAAAAAGGACCCTTATATTCTCTTCAATTTTGGCACTTTTTAACCCATACTTTCTTACGCTCAAGGTGCAATTAAACTATTGTGAATGTAAGAGAAGCAACCATGCCTTGAATTTTTATTCAAACAAGCCCCAAAAATTAAAGCTGATAAACTCAACCAAAACCCCTCTTTATTCAACATAATTCTAGCCTAATATATGTAAATTTATTAGTAATGAAGTAATAGAGGGTAAGGAATCAAATGTTACCTTGTTCTGGTCATAAGAGCAAAGTGATTGAGGGAGAGGGAGGGGGAGGGGGAGGGGGAGGGGGAGGGGGAGGGGTAGAGTGTGTTTGAGTAAAGAGATAAATAATCTTGAACCTATTCCTCTCCTCTTTAAACTTCTTTGGGCTACTATAGTAGAGTGCGCCACTATATCAGCGCTACTATAGCAGGGTCCCACCTTAGGTTTCGTAAAATCCTTGAGTTTTAAAAATTTTAAACATGCTGTCCTATGTTCTTTGTTTGAAGAGTCCTCCATTGTATTAAGCATTCAGAGAATTAGTCCTGTGTTTTGCTTTGTGCCTTTATGAGCATGAAAGACCTCTTCTTGTTAGATCAGTGTTAGGGCTTTGATACCGGTGGTTTAGTTGTTAGGGTATGGGAGTTCGTGTTTTTAAAAATTAGCCATGTATTTCCATTTTGGATAAGGATCCAAGTATTGGTAATTAGCTGTTTATGATCTCCCAAAGAGGTGTTAAGTTCAATAATCTAGACTCAAATTGTTCCTTTCGTTGATCATTCAGGGATGAACGATAGGTAAATTGGTATCTTCTGTATCGACCTAATCTATCATTATTGGGAACTACCTTGATATTCATACAAAATGTAAATATTATCGAGAATTCTTTAATACACTTACATGAGGCTACATGGGTTAAAATTTTAGAACTTAAAGAAGTTGGTTCGGTCTAATAGCCAGCTATTGAAACATTTATTTTGCTTGAGCGTTGCTACTCTAGTGATGTGCATAGCGCTAGCGACATGACATAAACTAAAATACCTATATAAATGGGTTTTATTTCTTTTGTCCAATTTGTTGAAAAAATGATGTGGGAGGCTCCAAAAATCCTAAGATATGCTTCCTATGTGTTACAACCATGGAGAAGAGGAGAAATGGGTGCAAAGCCATGGATTTTCAAGAATTAATGTGTTTGTGACTTTGGCAAAGGTTAGATTTTATATTCGTTCATTCTCCTTACGACTGGTTAAAAACCAAGTAATCTAAGGTTATTTGAGTAGCATAGACTTGGATCAGAGAGCATTAACATTACATAGATGGATGGGCGATTGCATGTCTAGGCCTTCAGATATTGAGTTTCGATGGCTAAAATTATTATAGGTTTGGGTGGCATACACGTATGGTTTTTTTTTGTAAAACTTATTATGTTATGTTATGTTATGCTTATGCTATAAATTTTATGGTTCACTGTTGTAGACCTATACTTGGGCTAGTCGAAACAAATTACTGGTTATTAGGTATACCTTAAAGAAAGTGGTACTACTACCATGAAATGTGTGGGTAGGACTCTGAAGGATCTAGGGTGGTAATGGTTATTGCTATTCGAAATTGAGTGTTGAGGTATATAATATGATTAAGGCCCTAATGATAGTGTAGGTGAGGGTATATTAGTTTAATCCAATTTATACTTTACGTGCATGTTAACTACTTTGTAGTGTGGCTTGTTAGTGCAAAGTGTTTTGGGTGGTCAAAACAAATGATTTTACTTTCTTCTATGATTTTTGACCTACCTTATTATTCAATGTGGAATGTTTCAGTAATTAGAACATTCTCACGGGTTATTGGTAAAACAAGGTTGGCAGACACTTGTGTCTGGGGTCTTAGTTCATGGACGAAAATTTCCCCTTGAAAGTCACGACTAAAGGATGGATGTATCACCCATAGTGTGTGGGTACGAGGGTCAGGTGAGTTTGACGGTTCCTTGAGCAAACCGAGGAATATGTTTTTGTACTTGATATATTCGGGATCCTTGTGTGGTTTGATTACTTGTCATATATTTTGGGATTGTTGTTACTAGAGTCATGGTGTGTTGATTTCGATATTGTTAGAGTCCTGGTTGTTGACATGGTGATAATATGTTGTTTGTTCGATTGAATATCCTAAACCATTTATTTGATACTTAATGAGCGAAGTGTGTGTTAGTGTTGAGTATGGATTAAGGCACTATATTTCAGTTAAGGGTTGTCTTCTTATAACTTAACCATTAATTCTTATTGTGACTTAACTCGTTATATTGCCTTGGGTGGTGTCATGACAAATGTTGTTAGGGTTTAGTAAGGAGTTATATGATAGTAGGATAAAGAGAAGTCCATGTTTAAGTTATGGGTTAAATATGATCTAATGTTTAGGGGGACCGGGGGACAGGTACATGTCCGAATGGATCTTTTCCAGGTATGCTAGGTGACTTATTAGTTTATTGACTTAGGTCTAGGGACTTCACCTGTTATAGTGGGTTTTTAGAAGTTATATTGACCCATAGGTAGACTTAGGGGTCTAGAGGGAGGGGTAAAGTTGTAAGAGGAAGAACAGTGTCTCAAAATTCATAATCAGAGGTTAGTAAGAGGGTAGAAGGGAATATTTGGGGTTGTGTAATGAGTCTAAAAGAATGCATTTTTTCCTTTAACATATATGTTATATTTGGGTAATCCAATTTGGGTCAACCAATGAGGCTTACCAGTACATGTGGTTATACTGGTGCTAATCTTGTTATACCCTTTTTGGGATATAGTCTTTTGCAGGAACCATTGTGGTTTCTTGAATATTACGTTAGTGATCCTTCAACAACTCACATTTCTCTCACTTGCGGTGGAAGATGTGTCTAGTAGCTTTTTTTTCTTTAACAACTCGTGTACCTGTATAGACTAGATCCTAGGATAGCTATATTTCCATACTGTTTAGTAAGGGATTTTCTATAATAAAGTTGGGTTCATTATTTAATTAAAGATTTTGGCGTGGTTTCTTAAAGGGAAGGTAAGCGGTACTCCTATTTAGGTGAATTAGAATAGGTGCCCTTACAACCTATGTCATAACCCAAAAAATAAGGGTCATAATGGCACTTGTCACGACTAGCCTTGACAAGTATGCCTATCACCTAAACTGATATAAAATGAGAAAAAAATACCAAAACCCAATGTAAGGCTCCTAGAACAAAGCTGAAACAAACAAATACCATAATAGCGAAAAAATATTCATAAAGATACCATAAATATCTCAAAATCCGGTGTCACAGTATAAGAACCACTAAGTACATCTCGAAATCAAAATATACAAACTGATAGTCCAAAAGGAACATAATCTGTCTCTGAAAACAAAACAAGACATAAACTAGATAAGAAGAGGTAGTACGTCATGTTCAGAAACATAGACTGACCGCTACCTCAAAATAATCTAAGCTACACCTGAATCAGCAATCGTGTGGTACACTCGTATTTGGATCTACACCGAAAGAGCAAAGAAGGGATGAGTATGATCCACTTGTACTTAGTAGGTATCATCAGCCGACTGAGCAAAGTTGAAAATAAAGCATATAAAATACACAATATGGGTACGTCACTTGCAATCACAAAATGTCCCCTATGGTAGCCCACACAATCTCCACTAACAGTTCTACAATATGCATATATATCAAAACAAACACGAGAAAGAAATACAAATAGATAGATATGAAGTCAAGAACGAAAATACAACATAGAATGTGCACAGTATATGAAATGCAATGAAGATGATGATTATGATAATATGATGCACGAGGTCATCACACAACCTCCGTATACACCTAGAGAGCTATGCTCCCGAGGTAGGACCCATAGGGAGTTCTTCAACCCATAGACAATCCAATACCAATCCAATATCCATAACTCTCCAGCACATATATCGACAAAGAAATTTTGAAGATATCACATTTTTATTCAGAAAAAAACCCATATTTCCACGGTGATACCAATGTTTCATGAATGTATATGATATGAGGATGTAATTCTCAAAACCAACCAAAATGAAAATTTTCAAATTCAATCAGTATATGAACAATATGAGCCAAAATCCACTCAATATTCCAACCATCCATTGATCCAATATAGTTCATAAACCAATAGAGTAAGATATACCAAAAATATGCCATTTGATATCACATAAATACAAACTTTGACATTTTCCACCAATAAAACAATCAATTGTGTAATTACCAGGACAATATCATCATATAAGACCCCACACGGTCAAACATAGTAAATAATGACCCAAAACCGCCAGATAAGAATAACACATGCCTCAACACGTGCACACAATAATAATAAACCCATTTTTGTGATTAGTTCTCACACCCTGAACATGATTTTATACCAATATTAACTATCCATCCAAGTCTGAAGAAAGTTAAGCCATAACCTACCTCGAATGCATAAACCCATTCCGAAGACCTTCAACATGGAGCTTTCTTCCAACGAAAGGAACCATAATCAACTAAAGCATACAAATATATAATCTACGCATCAAAAGGACCACATTATACATTTTCTAGTTGGGGTCGGGTAAAACTAGAATTTTAGGCCAAACATATATTACCCATGATGAAAGGAACCAAAGTGAAAACCGGGGCTGGGGATTGAAATTTAAATCAAAGAATTATTAATTTAGGACTTTTGAGGAAAAATCTCCAAATTCTACTTTTGAAATCAGGTTTTAACAAGATTTAAATGACAAGAATTGAAGAAAAATATTCAAATAGGGATTTGGTGCTTACACAAGCTTGAAAATGGAAGAAATCGCCAAAAAAACTCAAATCCCCAAGTTCCAAGTGTCAAAAATAGGGAAAATCATGAAAAAAGGGTATAAACACCACCCAGGCATTGCTTGAGCAAACACTGAATCTCTTAAGCAACTAGGTATCGTTTTAGCGATACCCGCCTAGTCCACGAGTATTGTGTAAGAAACCAGGCTATCGTGTAATTAACAATCACTTAAGCGAGCTGGTCTTTGCTTAAGTTACACTTCAGTTGTCAAGCCAGGCCACTTAAGAGATCAAAATCGCTTAAGTGGATGCACTAGTTGAGTGGTGCGTCTGTTGGAGACTTGGACAATTCCAAGTCTCTGCGGACCCTTCAAGATTCATCTAGAATCCCGAGAATGCAACAAACTATGTTTCCTTATAAAATTCGATGCTCCAGACTAAATGGCGATATCAGATTTCGATAAAATATCTTTTTCACAAAGTTGACCCTCGTAACCTAATTTTTAACTTTTTGAATCGAGGTTGAAATGAGATATGAAAGTCGTAAAACCACACCAACTATGCTACCAACCTAAAATCGACGTTCTAGATCTATTGGAGCAATCCATTTTACCATCCATCTCACAGAAAAATAGATATAAACAAAAATTAACTATAGAGTATTTTAAACCTCTAAAAACTACAAACTCGCACAAATCATAACAAAATGCATTGGTAATTGTGTCAATAATCCCCACACCCTAGAAATACCACAAAGAAACCACGAGAAGGGGTAAAATGGTCAAATAAGACAAAAATGAATAATTTACAAAAATCACCAAAAATTCAGTCATTATATCATCCACTATTAAGAATCTAGTTTGTCTTCGAACTAAAGGCAAGGAATGTACCCAAATCCCAAAAAGCTGGGGATAACTACAACTCATATTAAACTCAACCTCCCAAGTAGCCTCATCTACAGATTGATGTCTTCATTGGACCTGAACCACTGGAATATCTCTAGAATGCAACTTTCTAACATCCCTGGCTAGAATAGAGACAGGCTCGTCAACAAAAGAAAACCTCTTATCTAACTGGACCCAATCCCAATGAATGAAATGAGACTCGTCTGGAATATAACGCCAAAGTATAAAAACATGAAAAAAATAAATGAACAACTGATAAATCTTGGGACAATGCTAACTCATAAGCCACATCCCCAATAGTTTGAAGTATATCAAAATGTCTAATTACCTGGGGATAAACTTGTCCCTATTCCAAAATTGCATCACACCCTTCATGGGAAGAACAAGATGGAAAGCTCGATCACCAACACTAAAACTCAAGGAACGAAGTATACAATCTGTATAGCACTTTTGCCTACTTTGAGCCACTTGAAGTCTATCCTTAATAATCCAACTTTATCCAAGGAATCACAAAGAAAGTTTATACCTTGAGGTCTAATTTCAGAAGCCTCAAACCAACCAACTGGAGAGAGACAATGCCTACAACACAAATCCTCAAAGGGAGCCATGTCAATACTAAAATAGTAGTTATTATTATACATAAACTCTACCAAAGCTAGATGTTGCTTCCACTGACCTCCAAGTGTGGAGTATATCCTCCAAAACTTGAATAGTCCACTCATACTGACCACCATTCTAGGGGGAAAAGCCATACTGAGATCAACCCAGGTACCCCACTACTCCTAAAAAGTCTTCTAAAAGTGAGATGTTCACACTGAACCTCTATCTGAGATGATAAATACTAGTACACCATGGAGATGCACTATTTCATTAATGTAGATATGTGCTAACCTCTCACCACTAAAACAAACCTAAGCATGAAAGAAATGAGAAGATTTGGTCAATCAATCAACGATGATCCAAACACTATCAAAACCACGAGAACTATAAGGCAACCCAATCATGAAGTCCATAGTGATCCATTCCTATTTCCACTTGGGAATGGGTAATGTCTAAAGCAAACCACCAAACTTCAAATGCTCAACCTTTACCTACTGATAAGATACGCAACGAGCTATAAAATCTGCTAAATCATTTCTCATACCACCCCAAAAATGGTGTTGTCTAGAGATACGATACAACTTAGTCTCTTCTAGATAGATAAAATTATTGTAATAATATGCCTTCTCCAAAATCAATCTAATCCAATCACCCAATTTCGACACACAAAGAAGGCCTCCAATCCTCAAAACACTATCTGAATCAAGTGAGGCTTCCTTACCCTCTTCACTCAACACCTTATTTTAGATCACTCTTAAACCAACATTATCAAAATAATGAGCCAAAATCTGCTCCATTAAGGAGGACCTAGCCTCCACAAATTCCAAAACATACCCAAGTGTTGAAATATGAAGCCTAACCCTCAGGTTAGCCTAAGACTGAACCTCTAAGGACAAAGGCCGCTCTTGGGTCAAAAGATGCACCAATCTATGTATGCTAGTCGATTTTTGGCTCAAGGCATCCACAATCACATTAGCTTTGCCTAGATGATAGAGAATAGAAAGATCATAATCCTTAAGCAACTCAAGCCAATGACTCTGCCTCATAGTAAGATCTCGCTAAATAAAGAAATACTAAGGGCCATGATGATCTGAAAAGATCCACAATGGATTCCATACAAGTAATGTGTCCACAACTTTAAAGCAAAAACAACCGTGCACAACACCAAATCATAGGTATGGAAATTTCTCTCATGGGGATTCAACTAATGAGCAACATATACAATCACCTTACCCTCCTGCATAAACACATCACCTAACCCAACACCCGAAGCATCACAAAAAGCGATAAACCCCATACCATCTTTGGGCAATATCAAGATAGGAGCAGAGGTTAACAGATCCTTGAGCTTTTGGAAGCTCAACTCAAATGCATCATACAATTAAAAGGAAATCTTCTTCTAAGTAAACTTAGTCAAAGGAGCTGCAATAGATAAAAAAAACCCTCAACAAAGCACTGATAGTAACCTACCAAACCAACAAAACTCTGAATCTTGGTAGGAGAAGTAGGGCAAGCCCAATCACAAACCATTGTAATCTTGGTCGGATTGGCTATAATACTATCCTTGGTCACCTTATGACTTTAGAAAGAAATAGACTCCAACCAAAACTCACACTTGGAAAATTTAGCATACAACATCTCATCCCTTAATCTTTAAAGCACAATCCGTAAATGCTTCTTGTGGTCAACCTTACTCTTAGAATAAATCAAGATATCATATATAAATATAATAACATATGAGTCAAGATACGATCAAAATACCCAATTTATAAACTCCATGAGTGGGGTTGGAGCATTGGCCAACCTAGAGGACATGACCAAGAACTCATAATTACTGTACCAATTATGAAAAATTATCCTTAGAATATTCAAAGCTTTAATCCTCAATCGGTGATACCCAAATCTCAAATCAATCTTTGAAGACACCGAAGCACCCTGAAGTTGATCAAAAAAATCATCAATACAAGGCAGAGGATACATATTCTTAACCATCACCTTATTCAACATACAATAATCAATATACATATGCATAGACCCATCCCCTTTCTTTACAAAGAAATACTAGGTCAGGTAAATCCCTTATCCAACAAATCCTACCAAGCATACCAGGCAAATCACAGGGAAAACATATATGAAATCACGGGCAATATGAACAGAATTTAAAGGAGGTAGAGAAGAAACACTAGTATTATAGATATGATCCAAATAAGACAAACATCTCATCTCAACCAAGCAATGAGCCTGAAGGAAATATATAACTCTCTTGGGACCCGAATGAAGCACACCCTTCTAAGCTACTTCGCATACTTGGTGAAACTAAGATTATGCTCTTAGCATAATAGTCTAGAAAATCATGATAAGGAGCTAACCAATCGATACCCAAAATGACAACAAAATCTACCTTATCTAAGATAATAAGATCTACCCAAGTCTCATGCCCTGTAAAGGTCACAACACAAAATTGGTAAATTTGATCCCCCACTAAAGTCTTCTATAGGGTAGATACATGGATAGGCATGGCAAGATTCTTACTAGAAGCATCAAAACTTGAAGTAAAGTATGCAGACATATAAAAGAAAGTTGACCCCAAATCAAATAACACAGATGCAGATATAAAGTAAATTGGGATGATACCTATGATAACAGTTTCAAAAGCCTCTGCCTCTGGTCTGGCAGGTGCAGCATAGCATTACCCATTACCACCTCCTAACTAAGTAGTCGTGCAACCACCATTACAATTACCACTACCTCTTCCTTGTGCACCTATAGTAGAACTTCTACCTTTCACTGGCGATATTAGATTAGGCCTGAAAACACAGCATGGATATTTCTTTGCCAAATGGATAATATCATCACACACAAGGCAAACCATGTAGCCTGATTCAAAAGGGGGAGGTACGACCGAGCTATAACAACCACCCAAAGTTTCTGAACTAGAAGACCTACTACCTGAACCTTACAAGGCTTCCTGTACAGGTCTACCATGATACCTATGGAACCCTCTAAAATCTCTGCATCGAGGAGTGTTAACTCTAAACTCGCCTTGACGGTGCACACTCTTGGTGCCTCCCTGAGATGCTCAAAGAATAGACTCAGTCATTTTAGAATGATCCACTATACTTTTAAATGATGCCCCTGAAACTACCATCTGGAAAGTAGCAAGTTGAAGCAAAACATCCAACAAGTGACCTCCATCAATCCGTGGCTGCATCTCTCGACTGGTAAGTAGTGTAAGCAACCCCATGCAACTCAAGCAATCCAAGATTATGCAAATTATCCCTAAAATCAATCAAGAACTTATAGGAATTCTCACTCACAACACTACTGAACCTAGGAGGACCCAAATGAGTGAATCTCTCAACCTTTTTTTTATCCTCAGAAGGCATAATTGTACTCGCAATAATAGGGGGTATAGTAGATTTGGCTGGCTGAGATCCCACCTGAGGGGGTAACATAGATGAAGATTGAACACCTAATATCAGAATACCATACTTATATGCAGGCACTTAAGGTTAAATAAAACTCAGATCCTTTGTAGTACCATAAGAGAACTCTAACATAGACGGGGTTATAATACTCGAAGCTTGAGGAACACCAGGTGCACTCAAAAGAGTACCCTCCAAAAGAGCCAAAAAATAAATCAAAAACCTCTCCAAGAATGTGATAAAAGAACTCTGTAGAACCAACGTAGGTCCCATATAACCAACATGCTCAACTCAAGCCCAGAAGAGAGCCCCCTAGTACTACATCTGTAAGAGGCAGATATTCATGTCCGTCCACTACCTCAGGCCCGTTAATGGTTTGTAACTCGCCCTCTAACCTGATCTCTCTCCTCGGATGCTAGAACTACATCCCTAACCTTACGAGATGTAGTCCTCACCGTCTGCGCAAAAAAGAGTGGACCTCAATGTACCAATCTGCGAGACTCTACTAGACATCCACTTCTTACATTGATTAGATGAATGAACCCGACTCTGATACAAATTTTTCATAACCCAAACCAAAGGTCATGATGGAACTTGTCACAACAAGAATACATAAGTAAGACTATCACCCAAACTGATATAAAATAAGAAAACAATACCAAAACGCAAGGTAAGACTCCTAGAACAAAGTTGAACCACACGTATACTATAATAGTAGAAAAATACAAGATACCATAAATATCCCAAAATCTAGTGTCCCAATTTAAGAACCAAATAAGTATATCTCAAAATCAAAGTATATAAACTGATAGCCCAAAAGGAATATAATCTCTCTCTAAATACAAAACAAGACATAAACTAGATAAGAAGAGGCAGTAGATTAGCTCAGAAAGCATAGACCAACTGCTGCCTCAAAAATACTCCAAGCAATGTCCAAATCAGCTACCATATGCCGTACACATATTTGGATCTACACCAAAAGGGAATAGTAGGGAGGAGTATTGTCATAACCCATACCAGGGCCTAGCTGTAATGGGTATCCCAAGTCTACTATGGACTGGAGACCACCCTCTTTACCTAGTCACATAGAACACAATACATCTAGTAATGGATGAATTTTGGACATATTACAAGATAGAATAAGCAACAATAAAAATGTGCTAAAAATCTATAATACCAACTCCCAATCCACAATAATCCTGTAAGCCTCTAAACAGACCAAAAATAATCTAAGTTGGAACATGCCCTAAAAAATAGCCAAAAAGTTACCCAAAGAAATAGTCTATGGCAAAAACTAGACCATGAAGTAACAGGCCATCCGGAGGAAGGAGGCTCACCACTTCAAGCTGATTCACAAAAAATACAAGAACAATCTATCACTGTGCAGAAAAAGTAGAAGTGTCTCCGTTCCTTGTATCACATGGGGATACAACATCCAAAGATGGTCAGAGAGTTTAGCACTCCCATGTGACTCAGGGATAAGGGAATAAAATAGTGCATTGATAGATAGTTCAAAATCATTCAATACCAATGCACACAGTCATATGCATATACATATATAACATATCAGGATAGGGAACAAGGAATAGCATGAACTTTAAAACATTAGCCTAGGTTGTGTAGCATAATCATAATAATAGTACCCACGAGCTATATGGGTCCAAGCTCTTACCCCCTAGTCGGGCCCCAGTGCTTGTAGTCGTACAAACTAGAGAATAGTAATAACATACATGAATAGAGGACACGAACCTCCCAGTCATATATCAAGGGTGACATGAACACCTGATCATAAAGCAAAGTTGATTAGAACGCCTGATCATTTAGACCCCTCCCATCGGTAAACACGGTTTCCAATATTAGTCCTCTCAAGACCTCCACTTTCACAGTGAACTACACAACCCCCTTTAAGCCCAATTAAAATATTTAGCACATAATCCATTCATTAATTCAAGGAGTCATTCTTAACGAAAATATCACGGGGTATCGTTATACCGACTATAGCTAGCAAGCACATGTTATTTTGTCAAATTATACAATTAGCCAATTGTGTCTTTAATCCACTAACCAATAAGACTCCAATGTTCCAAGTAGGAACCATACCATTTATCCAAGCAGGACTCTAGCCCTTAACCAATAGGAATCCAAAGGTCAAAGTCGAAACCAAATAATCTAGCCAAGCGGGACTCTAACCCTTCAGCCACTAGAACTCCAAATTTCCAAGTTAAAACCATTCCATAGCCCTTAAGACCTTTCCAGAACCATTTTATCCATTTATGCAAAGCATTAGTTTAAAGTAGTAGGCAAAGCCAAATGATTCTCCATATTCTAAAACCAATCACGCAAGTGGGTTGAGGTTCTCATCAGTTTTAATACCAAAATCCAACTATTCAGGGGTATCCACAATCCCCATTACATCACTATGTCCATGCACCCCAATGGGTTTACAAGCATCAATTCAAAGAATAATTATTCCATAAAAACTATGGAAAAAATATTTAAACAGTCATTAGCCAAAACCCTCAATCCATCATTCAAAACCCACATCAAAACCATGTGAATACCAAATCAATTCATTTCATAATTTAAAATACAAGTTTAGGGAGAGAGATACATGCCTTAATCACTAAGAAAAAACCCATGATCCCTAAAATACCAAATTCTTGAAACCCTAGTCTTGTTTTTGAATGGGGAATTTGAGAGAGTTAAGTGTTGTTTATGATTAGGTTATGGATGCTAATAACCCATTCTTGGTGTTTTATTAATGTGGGATTTAAGTGGGAAATCAGGGAAATGACAAGAATGCCCTGACTTAAAATGCAGAAATTTGGCTGCCAAGTCGCTACGAGTCTTTTGATAATTCGTTAAGAAACATTACGACTTATCACCATAAGTTGTAGTTAAGGCAGTTTCATTGGGCACCCACACTGCAAACACTATGACACATATTAAACGACTCATTAAGTGAACCTACAACTTGTAGAGTCCTAGATGTACTCACAATAGAATAGTTGGGGAATGTCACCCTTATATTTGTACCTTATGACTCATATAGAGTCATTACGACTCTTTGAGTCTAGTCGTGATCAAAGAAGGAACATTTGGGACCCACAATGGTGAGGATAAGATTTAGACTATATGACTCATATATATACATGAAGACTTATATAGACAATTCATGGCTAGGGCAATGAGTTTAAGGCTCTGGATTTTTTCTGTAACACCCCGTAAGTTTCTAAGTCTAAATTCAGCTTCGTAGGCTCTTTAAAAGATCTAACACTTGAAAAATTTTAATAAGTGTTCAACACTTAGTCTCATTTTAAGCCTCTAAACTTCAGATATTTATTTGATGACCTTCCCGATCTCCATTTTATGATTTTCAAGTTGCGTTGCGATGGGGCAAGGCAAGAGTACATTGCGGGTGAGTTTCAGAATTTTTGGAATCCGTTTATGGCTCATTTGGATTTCAAACCAGTAGCCATAGGCTATGAAGGGGTGCCTCCCTTGGTGTAGCCTTTGTGGGAAATTCACTATCAAAGGCGCTGCCCAGGGTACAAAAGGCTCTACCAAAGGCGCCGCCCTTTGTGTAGCCTTTGCACCCAATTTTTTGGCATTCAACTTCCGTGTATTGAGGGTTAATTTTGTCATTTTACCACCATATATATATACTCTTAAATATGGGATTTGGCCTTAATTTAAGCAAAATATACCCTTTTTCTCAAAATCCTCTCAATAACACAAGCTAGGGTTTTCATAGAAGATTCAATTTCAAGAAAGTCTCTCCGTCAATCTTCGTAGATTCACGAAATAAGGTATGCATTGGGTTTATTCATGGACTCCTTTCATCCATGAAGCTCAAGAACCTTGTTTTATTTATAAATCATGGTGTTTATGTTGTGGGCTAATTGTAACCATGTTGTTGATGATTAATTGATTACAAAGTTAGAACCTTTACGTGATTTTCATGATACTATGTTAGCTTGCAAGTTAAAATCCATAAATTGAGTTGGTTATGATAAGTAATTTGATTATTTCACCTACGCTCTAAATTATGCATGAAAGGTGTTTGATGAAATGCTTGAAAGAATAGAAATCATGCACTATAGCTCAAACATGAACCAAAATGTTATGTGCTTGCCATCCTCCCATGTTTAAATAGTTTCCATATTATCGTTATGAAATGTATATGTTGTCAGAATGCCCATGATATTAGAACCTGATATATATGATATGATTATAAGCATGCCCATCCATGTTATATATTATGATAACCATATGTTTCACGAAATCCCCAACTTATTGTAGTATGGATTGTTGATGTTGGTCATGTAATCAAGAAAGTCATGCTTTGTCAGTTTCCTTTTATCGAGTCTTGGGGGTACTTGTACCTAAAAAATATAGCTGTGTGCCTAGAGACAGTGTCATGTTTTCACGATATCCTTAGTCAACCAATGATCCATAGAACTCGGTCAGTCATGTGACTCAGAAAAGTTCAGTAATTCAGTAATCTCAGTAGTATTTCGTCAGTCAACGAAACTTCATAAATTCAGTCAATTCAGTTTAGTTAATCATGTACAGTGTCTATTCAGATGGGAGTAGGAATTAGCACCGAGTGAACCCAAAGATGGGAACACACACTGTCAGATGAGGGTGTGATTCTTAGAAGTCATCTTTGCATTCCATAACTATGTATCCAGCATAGGTTGAGACATCAACACTGTCAGATGAGGGTTGAGGAGGTGGATAAACACTGTCAGATGAGGGTCCCACCGTTCTCTCTTGGGAACACTGTCAGATGAGGGTCACCCACAACTTGTCTTTATTAGTGACGCGGTATTGACACTCTTCTAATCAGGGAACATATTGGACCCCAACTCAACTATAATGCATTATTTGGGGCATGTCGGTTAGATGACTACCTCCCACAGTTTCAGTATCAGTATCAATCATAGAACTCAGATAGTTCGACAGAATCAGGACTGTCAGATACAGTCAAATTAGATACAGTACATAACTCAGCTAGTTCTATCAGATTTAGGACTGTCAGTCATAGTCACTCATGTTATCAGTTATATCAGTAAACTCATGTTATCAGTATTCAGATTCAGTTATCATGTTATCTCGATCTCAGTTATTATGTATCCATGCATGCATTCTCACATTTATGTTAGTCAGTCAGTTAGTATTGTTCATGCATATGAACCCCATGCATTCATCCTACCTCATATGCATACCAATACATTTATTCGTACTGACACATTTACACTATGGTGTTTTATTCTATACCATAGGTTCAGAAGCATTAGCTCTAGAGAATCAGTAGCTTTCCAATTTTGGCAGTCAGAGTTAGCAGTGAGTCCTCATCCTTCGAGGACATGATCATTACTTTATGTAATTATTTATTTCAGTTCAGTTTTTCTAGACGGAGTTAGTTGGAGACATGTTCCTTCAACTCCTTATTCAGACAATACTCAGAGGCTTTCAGATTTGATTCAGACTTCAATCATTTTTAGTTTTGTTTTGGTATTGATATACCGCATTATTCATAAATTATTATTTCATTTATGATACATTATGAACCTTATGGACTTTCAGCCTTTATTTCATATTATTATGTTATATTATGTGGTGTTCAGGTACAAATATCAGTCATGGGTCAGCTTGTAGTTCTTCGGGTCTGAACACCGTGTAATATTCTAGGTACTAGATTCGGGGCGTTACAAACTTGGTATTAGAGCCAGTTTCAATAGTGTCCTAGGAAGTCTGAAATCCACATCAAGTAGAGTTTTTTTACATGGGTGTATAGCACGCCACATTTATGTGAAGGAGTCTATGAGATGTTTTAGGAATAGTTTCCCTTCTTTTAGTATTCATGTCATGCCAATGAGCATAATCACAAGTTAATCTCTTAGTCTAATCATTTTCTCTTCCATTTACAGAACATGCCTCCTAAGAAGAGAACTGGAAATTAGTCAGCCTCTCAGCCCGAAGATCCTTTGGGTGATCATGTTTCTCATGCGGAGTTCAGAGTTGCATTTACCACTCTTACTCAGTCAGTTGCTGCACAGAATGAATGGCCAACAGTCGTTCCGGCCAACCCAATGGCCAATTCAGATGCAGATAGGATTTAGGACTTCACCCGAATGAATCCTCCAGCCTTTTTCAGGTCAAAGTCAGGCGAAGATCCTCAGGAATTCCTTGACCAAGTTCAGAGGGTCATGGATAGCATGGGGTTACTCCTATTGAGAGTGCTGAGCTAGCAGCATATCAGTTGTAGGATATTGCTCACACTTGGTTAAACAATGGAAGTTAGAGAGGTCAGTTGATGCAGGGCCCATAGAGTGGGAGGAATTTGTCACCACATTCTTAGATAGATTCTTTCCCCAGGAGCTTAGAGAGACTAAGGTGTTGGAATTTACAAACCTCAGGCAGTGCAACATGACGGTAAAAGAGTATTCTCTTAAGTTTACTCGATTAGCTAGGTATGCCCCTCATATGGTTGCAGATAACAGGGCGAAGATGAGTAAGTTTATTTCTGGGGAGAACTATACCATGGTGAATGAGTACAGAACCACCATGTTGAATAGTGACATGACTATTTCTAGGCTTATCACTCATGCTCAGCAGATAGAAGAGCAAAAGATTAAGATGAGGGAGAAGCAGAATAAGATAGCAAGGACAGGTAGTTTCAACTTTGCTCAACCCAAATCAAAAGGAGGAAACCATTCTCAGTTTTATCCTAAGCCATCAGTTCCATCTCCTTCTTCAGCTAGTGCTCCAGCTCCTAAGTTCATAGATGGGCGCTAGGCTCTCATTCTCAGGGAAGTGTTAGCGGTGCCCGCACTAATCCCCTTTGTCAGACTTGTGGTAAGAACCACAAGGGTGTTTTTAGGTCGAGTAGCAATGTCTGTTTAGGTTGTGGCAAGCCAGGCCACAGAATTAGAGACTATCCCCAGTCAGGTTATCAGGGTCAGCAGAACCGTTCCTCAGTTCAGTCAGGTCGCCCAAATCAGCAGGGTGCCACTTTCAGTGCTACTAGTGGGCAACACCCAAATTGACTTTATGCTCTCCAGTCCCATCAAGATCAGGAAAATTCTTTTGATGTAGTTACTGGTATGTTACATATCTTTGTTATGCATGTTTACGCATTGCTAGATCCAGGTGCTTCCTTGTCTTCTATTACTCCCTATATAGTAGAACATTTTGGAGTTAGTCCAAAAATTCTAGCAGAACCCTATTCAGTCTCTACCACAGTGGGTAAAAAAATCATAGCCCGGTGGGTATACATGTAATACCCCGGGAAATTTTTTGTTGAAATTTTGTGCGTAAACGTGTTGGGTTCTATCTTCTAAAATGAATTATAAATTTTCCATGAGGAATGTCTTAGATTATGACCCACCATTGCGTAGAGTATCGAATAAGATTTCCAACGATATGTGGATCATCCAAAACGGACACCCGAGTGACGAGTTATGAACATTCCGATCGAACCATGAATAGTAGTGAACAGTAAAACGTGCAGGAAAAAAAGTACTGAGGCCTGACATATTTTTGCTCCAACTTTAAACGATCATAAATCCTTGTACATAATGATCTGGGTGATCTATTATATATCAACGGAAAGCTCTGCGAGTCCTCTTTCCGATGAAATTGGTTTCATCCAATTTGCCTATCGGAGCAAAAAGTTATGGTCGATCTACTTCAGCCTATCAAAAGCGAATTTTTGGGTCAAATACAAACGATCATAACTGTGACGGGTGAAAGAAGGATGTGTTAATGGATTGTGAATAAGATAGGCTATATGATTAGGACCAATTATTATTATTATGAAGTTTAAGTGGGCTAGTGTTCATGGATGTGTTGTTTTATAATCTTCACGTGGGAGTTATGCATGAGATGGAGTTGTAAATTATGTGAAGTGTGAGACCTTAAGTTTGAACAATTGGTGATCATGAAGCCGAATGTGACGGTTTTCCGATAAATGGTATTAGTTGTCGGAAGTGACCTAATAGGCTTGAACAGTGTATGAAGGATAGATAGTAGTGACGGGTGAAAGAAGGATGTGTTAATGGATTGTGAATAAGATAGGCTATATGATTAGGACCAATTATTATTGTTATGAAGTTTAAGTGGGCTAGTGTTCATGGATGTGTTGTTTTATAATCTTCACGTGGGAGTTATGCGTGAGATAGAGTTGTAGAGACGTAGAGAGCTATGAACTATGATAAGTTGTGTATGAAGGATAGATAGTAGTGACAGGTGAAAGTAAGATGTGTTAATGGATTGTGAATAAGATAGGCTATATGATTAGGACCAATTATTATTGTTATGAAGTTTAAGTGGGCTAGTGTTCATGAATGTGTTGTTTTATAATCTTTACGTGGGAGTTATGCGTGAGATGGAGTTGTAAATTATGTGAAGTGTGAGACCTTAAGTTTGAACTATTGGTGATCATGAAGCCGAGTGTGACGGTTTTCGGATTAATGGTATTAGTTGCCGGAAGTGACCTAATAGGCTTGAACAGTGTATACAAGAGTTTAAGTGTAGTTGACTTGTAATTAAGATTAATATTATATTATGATGAGAAAGTTCACCCAAGATATTATGGGACTGCTTTAATTTCGAGGATTAGTGTATGTGGTGTAGTGAGTCGTGCCATGGGATTGTTAGATGGATAAATACTAGTTAGACAATGGATGATGTTTTGATGGCTAAGTTAAGGCGAGGCGT
Source organism: Capsicum pubescens (assembly GCA_030864215.1). NCBI lineage: Eukaryota > Viridiplantae > Streptophyta > Magnoliopsida > Solanales > Solanaceae > Capsicum > Capsicum pubescens. The sequence goes on along the minus strand of CM061549.1, from coordinate 239,190,437 downwards.
ATGATTGGAAATGTTGAGCCTCTTAAGTGTGATTTTGATTCTTATGGGTTAGAAACATAAGTTCATAGGCATGGTATTAGAGGGAGAAGATAGAAGTAGCATGGTCTATCAAAAGGTTTGAAAGTATTCAAGTTGAGCTAATAGAAATAAGAGTTGAAGCACTAGATGGTGTACATTCCGGCGATAGAGATGTTCGTGGAGATTCGAAATTAGTAAGCATTTGAGAATTTGAGTGGTGGCTTAAAGCTAAGGGGGAGATGATAGAACAAGTAGTCAAGTCAAGCTTTTACATTTTAGTAGAAGTACCAGTAAGTTGTAAATTTGCTGTGAGAAAGATCGGGGCTTGACCCAAAGTTATTTCGGTATTTTCAGCTATCCCAAAACCTACTCATGCTTTACATTTAAGTTCCATGATCTTAATTCATGTTCATACATGTGATGGAGAATTACATACTCTTCTAGTTTCCAAAAATGAGAAATTCCATTTCTTCTAGCAGTTGGAATCACAATCCATAAGTTATGAGCTCTAAATTTAGGGCATGCCGCCCATGACTCATATACTCAAGTTTTAAAGTATGTTCAGTTCCAGTACTCAGGCAATACTCTTATTGATCAGTGAGATTCAGTTTTTGTTATGGGTGTCTTCAGTTTTGATACCTTAATGAACCCATTGTATTTGATATTTTATTCCTAAGGCCTCAATAGAGAGAGTCAAGTTATTTACATTATCCCTTCATGTTTCAGGTCTTCATGTTTTAAAATTTTGTGACCTTTTCCTTAAGTCAAGCTAATGGTGTTGAGAAGTTGTCTAGAAGGGAGAGAAGATACTTCCTTATCTATGATAGAAGGTGGTGTGCTCACGACGGTGAAGTGAAGTTAGATTGAGGCTAAGTCCTTGATACATGCCGTGGTTAGTTGAAGTTTTAAATGTTTATTTGGAAAGATTGTTGTGCGTTGGTTTTATGCACTTCTATGAGGTTGTTGGAACAGTAATACAGAGTTTTTGTGTATAGTTCAATTGGTTGAGAAAATGTTATGTGTGCCGTTTAAAGAATTGACCGGTATGTGTGAATGATGTAGTTGATGGAATCTTAGAGAAAGCGAGGAAGATGCTTTATGAGTGTTCATTTAGAGGTGCATGTGCGAAGTGCGTATGTGGTTATGAGTATAGGCTTGAATGTTATGGTTGTATATCTAAAAGAATGCACCGCAAGTTAGCGGATCCCTAGTATAAGATTGTATGTGGTTGTTGGAGTAGAAATAAGAGTTATGTTTGAAGTGAGGAGTTGTGAGGCTCAGTGCGTATTGAGGTTCATGATATAGATAATATTATAGTGTTATGTGGCGTATCTCATGAGTACTTGGAGTTAGGCTTGAACATAGTCGAGGGAGTAGTTGGGAAGTGTTGCTATGTTTGGAAGCAAGGAGTTATGTTTCCCAAGACCTAGAAATTCCTATCTTAATTTATGCCATATGGGTCCTTGTTCCCATACGATAGGATTGTATCAAATTATTGTTCATTTTCTCCCCGAACAATGTCATTTGAATCTTTTGGAGGGAGTGTTGAGGGACGTTTCATTTGGGCGCAAGTGTTCCTTCTTTTGATGAGATCCCCTTCGAGACCTTTGATTCTCAGTCTCTGAATAAACCAAAGATATCGATTCCTTAAAATCAGTCTCCTTTGTTTAAGATCCAACTATGTGACCATTCTCATTATGAATCGCATGTTCTATGAAGTATTCTAAAGTTTGGAGTGAAGTAAGTGGATTGATTTCATTATCCCAGCCTTTTGTCCTCATTTCCATGGTATTCTGTACTTATTTATCACCAATCGAGGATGAATGTTTCCAAGGGGGAGATGATATAATACCCTAGGAAATTTTTCATTGAAATTTTGTGCGTAAACGTGTTGGGTTCTATCTTCTAGAATGAATTTCAAATTTTTCGTGCGGAATGTCTTAGATTATGACCCACCATTGCATAGAGTATCGAATAATCTTTCCAACAATCTGTGGATCATCCAAAACGGACACCCGAACGACGAGTTATGAACATTCCGATCGAACCGTGAATAGTAGTGAACAGTAAAACGTGCAGGAAAAAAAGTACTGAGTCTTGACATATTTTTTCTCCAACTTTAAACAATCATAACTCCGTGTACATAATGATCTGGGTGATCTACTAAATATCAACGGAAAGCTTTGCGGTTCCTCTTTTTGATGAAATTGGTTTCATCCAATTTTTCTATCGGAGTAAAAAGGTTTGGTCGATCTACTTCAACCTAACAAAAGTGAATTTTTTGATCAACTTCAAACGATCATAACTCCTTGTACACAATGATCTGGGTGAGATACTATATATCAGCGGAAATATATGCGAGTCCTCTTTCTAATGAAATTGGTTTCATCCAATTTGGATATTGGAGTAAAACGTTATGGTTGATCTACTTTAGACTATCAAAACAGTCCACCAAAGGACAGATGCGAGAATTATTTGATTTTTAGGGGCATTTTGGTCATTCCCCCTCACCCAAAATCCGTCCAAACCCATATTAAAGCCTATTAGAAGCATTATATGTTATATTTCCTCAAATTCCCTCAAAAAGAAAACCCTAAGTTCCTACATCCAACTTCAAGAACCTCTAAAGTTCACCATTAATTCTGCAAATTTATTCAAGATTCCAAGTTCCTAGTTCAAGAACTCCAAGAACCATCATTCAAAGACACGATTAACATCTCAAAAACGAGTATCAATCTAAAGTTCATCATTTAAGGTATGTGGGATTTTTCAACAAGAACTCTCTTTCGTTCTTGTGCCCAAAAGTAATTTTCTTTATAAAGGCATGATTTTTATTTGATTTTTATGAATTTCAAGTATGAACCCATATCTTATGATGATATTTATGAAATCTTGATGTTTATGATTTTGAAAGATGAATTTACATGTGTGGTGATATAAAGCATGAATCTTGAACGATATTTATCATGATTTTGAAATTTGGGTCGTGAATCCCCATTGGAAATTGTGTTTTTTTTAGAAAGTGTGTTTTAAGAACGTTGATGTTGAATATTTGAGATGTTTTGAATGATTTGACCTTTTAGTCGTGAATGAGTTATTTTGAACTCGACTGTGAAAGAAATCCACGTTTTTATTGATTATGATAAAGGGGCAGTAGATTGGCTCCCGATGAAAATTGTTGAAGTGTTTATTGTGGATTTTCTTTAATGTGAGCCTGAGGCTGAATTAAATTTCTGATCTAAGTCCGGGAGTAATCTTTAGCACCGAGTGGGAGGTATAAAGTGACCTTACTTCCCTAGAACTACGTGCCTCCATAGGATGTGAACCTGAGGATGATTTATATAGTGATCACTAGTGGTTTTGGATTGATATTAGAAGTCCTACTTTGATGGAAAGGATAGGAAGGCTCTCCCTAACGTGGGTTGTATGTTGGACTCCATGTAGCTCACATGATTTATGTCGGTTATAGGATCTCCCAAAGTGTGTGTGTGTTTCCTTATGTCTATGGTGAACGGCGAAGTGATTTGAAAGTGGAATTGTGAAAGTTATTCTTTCGAAAGATTTAAATGATATTTACATTATGAGAATTGATATTCTTGATGAACTGAAAGTGATTGACAAATTATATGATGACTCACATGTGTTATTATACTTATTTCATCCTCTTATGATTATGATGATTTTCTTCGAGCTTTGTGAGTCTTTTTGATTCAAGTTGCACCTTCGGATCCAGTCAATTCGTAGTATCCAGTCAGTTCGTAGTATCCAGTCAGCAGGTGATGAGTTCTTTTGATTCAAGGGCTTGAGTTAGTTATGCAGAGTTTATAGTGTTGTATTTTCTTTATTCAGTCGTATTGAGTTGGGGTAGTTAGGAGTCATGACCCGGCTACCTACAGTCAGTACTAGTAGAGGCTTCATAGACAGTTAGTAGAAGTTGATGTATTTTGTTTCAATTTTGGTTGTAAAGGAAGAATTGCAATCCTGTAAAATTCCATTTTTGTATCGATCAGATTCAGAAAAGAGTTAATTTCTGCTGATTTGTATGGATTTGTATTTTTATTCAGTTGCTTATGAGTTATGCCAGAAGAAGGGTTAGCTTGGAGTCACTTGTGACCCTAAGCACCGTGTGACGTCTCGGGACCCAATTTCGGGTTACAAACTTGGTATCAGAGCATAGAGTTCAAGTGTCCTAGGGTGTCTATGAAGTCATGTCTAGTAGATTCTTAAGGAACGGTACGGAGACGTCTGTACTTTTCTTCGAGAGGCTATAGGGCATTTAGGAAATATTTCCCTTCTTTCAAGTCTAAGATCGTGCTATAAAAAGGTTCTCCAAGAAGCTTATATAGATTCTCATCTTACTCTATTCTGGCCAACTCTGCCTCATTTTCAAGGTATCAGAAACAATTAAGCTTAATTCTCCGTAGGTAGTTATGGGATTGTAAGAGAGATAGAAAGTATCCTGTCAGTGCTTTTGAGTTCCAAAAATTGAAGTACTTTATTCATGTTCATAAAAGTCGTGAACTAAGCCTAGGTTAGATGTGCTTTCAGATTCCTCCTCAGAATCTACAATGTTAATCTATACTTCTCCCTCTATGTATTATTTTTGAGATAACATGATTCGCAAGCTCCAGTTCTTCCCCAGGTAATGCTTCTATATTTTCTAGAAGAAATTTTAAAAGTTACACAAAGGGCTTGAGAGGAGCTCTCTAGTGTGTTAAGTTCCTTAAGTTGAAAGTTATGCCCTCATTCTTATGAGTTATTTAATTAAGACAGAGTAAGGTGTATTCTTAGATCGTTGAATGTTGTGTGTCAAGTTTCTATCTCTTGTATTATGTAATCTTGTTATCATTATGTTTGTGAAAAATCAAAGTTTAGTGAAGTCGTGTGGGGCTCTTTCAATTCACTAGCATAGCTTCTTTGTTATTCATCTCATTTTCTTGTTCAAAATACAAACCAAAGTCTAGTGAAGCTGTGTGGGGCCTATTTCGATTCACTAGCATAGTTACTTTGTTATTCATATAACTTTCTTGATCAAAATACAAAACCAAAGTCTAGTGAAGCCGTGTGAGGCCTATTTCGATCCACTAGCAACTTGTAGTTCATCTTGTTCCTTGTGCAGGTTGAAAATGTGGGATGTGGAGGTGTAGTAGTAAGAAAGATGGTAAGTGTGATTTTTTGAGCATAAGTATAGCGAAATCCCTTTTTGCATGCAATTGGGTTAATAGGAAGTGATATAGTTTGTTCGAGGTATGAAACGGGTGTTGACGGTATTTGTATGACAGAGAGTATAGGTTAGTGATGGAAGTACTCGGTGGGTAAGTGTTGTTAATCTAGGCGCTCTCCAGATTGCAAGAGAAAGTTAAGTTAAGACGTAGAGAGCTATGAACTATGTTAAGTTGTGTATGAAGGATAGATAGTAGTGACGGGTGAAAGAAGGATGTGTTAATGGATTGTGAATAAGATAGGCTATATGATTAGGACCAATTATTATTATTATGAAGTTTAAGTGGGCTAGTGTTCATGGATGTGTTGTTTTATAATCTTCACGTGTGAGTTATGCGTGAGATGGAGTTGTAAATTATGTGAAGTGTGAGACCTTAAGTTTGAACGATTGGTGATCATGAAGCCGAATGTGAAGGTTTCCGGATTAATGGTATTAGTTGCCGGAAGTGACCTAATAGGCTTGAACAGTGTACACAAGAGTTTAAGTGTAGTTGACTTGTAATTAAGTTTAATATTATATTATGATGAGAAAGTTCACCCAAGATATTATAGGACTGCTTTAATTTCGAGGATTAGTGTATGTGGTGTAATGAGTCGTGCCATGGGATTGTTAGATGGATAAATACTAGTTAGACGATGGATGATGTTTTGATGGATAAGTTAAGGCGAGGCGTATGATTAGAAATGTTGAGACTCTTAAGTGTGATTTTGATTCTTATGGGTTAGAAACATAAGTTCATAGGCATGGTATTAGAGGGAGAAGACAGAAGTAGCATGGATAAATACTAGTTAGACGATGGATGATGTTTTCTTTACAAAGGCATGATTTTTATTTGATTTTTATGAATTTGAAGCATGAACCCATATCTTATGATAATTATTATGAAATCTTGATGTTTATGATTTTAAAAGATGAATTTACATGTGTGGTGATATAAAGCATGAATCTTGAACGATATTTATCATGATTTTGAAATTTGGGTCGTGAATTCCCATTGGAAATTGTATTTTTTTTTGAGAAGGTGTGTGTTATAAGTACGTTGATGTTGAATATTTGTGATGTTTTGAATAATTTGACCTTTTGGTCGTGAATGAGTTATTTTAAACTCGACTGTGAAAGAAATCCACGTTTTTATTGATTATGATAAAGGGGTAGTAGATTGGCTCCCGATGAAAATTGTTGAAGTGTTTATTGTGGATTTTCTTTAATGTGAGCCTAAGGCTGAATTAAATTTCTGATCTAAGTCCGGGAGTAATCTTTAGCACCGAGTGAGAGGTATAAAGTGACCTTACTTCCCTAGAACTACGTGCCCCCATAGGATGTGAGCCTGAGGCTAATTTATATAGTGATCACTAGTGTTTTTTGATTGATATTAGAAGCCCTACTCCGATGGCAAGGATAGGAAGGCTCTCCCCAACGTGGGTTGTACGTTGGACTCCATGTAGCTCACATGGTTTATGTCGGTTATAGGATCTCCCAAAGTGTGTGTGTGTGTTTCCTTGTGTCAATGGTGAACGGTGAAGTGATTTGAAAGTGGAATTGTGAAAGTTATTCTTTCAAAAGATTTAAATGATATTTACATTATGAGAATTGATATTCTTGATGAACTGAAAGTGATTGACAAATTATGTGATGACTCACATGTGTTATTATACTTATTTCATCCTCTTATGATTATGATGATTTTCTTCGGGCTATGTGAGTCTTTCATACATCCTGCATATTTCTTATAAATATTTATGATGATGATGTTTATACAACTGCATACACCCCCATATGCTCGGTATTTTTCCATGGTACTGACCCACATATTCGTATGTGGGCTACATTTTCTCAGAATGTAGGTACAAGGTATAGTTGCACCTTCGGATCCAGTCAGTTCGTAGTATCCAGTCAGCAGGTGATGAGTCCTTTTGATTCAAGGGCTTGGGTTAGTTATGCAGAGTTTATAGTGTTGTATTTTCTTTATTCAGTCGTATTGAGTTGGGGTAGTCGGGAGTCATGACCCGGCTACCTACAGTCAGTACTAGTAAAGTCTTCATAGACAATCAGTAGAAGTTGATGTATTTTGTTTCAATTTTTGTTGTAAAGGCAGAATTGTAATCCTGTAAAATTCCATTTTTGTATCGATCAGATTCAGAAAAGAGTTAATTTCTGCTGATTTGTATGTATTTGTATTTTTATTCAGTTGCTTATGAGTTATGCCAGTAGAAGGGTTAGCTTGGGGTCACTTGTGACCCTAAGCACCGTGTGACATCTCGGGACTCGATTTCGGGGCATTACAATACAAGAATTATTTGGGTATCATATTTCAGAAAGTCACTTCAGCAGACTTGGTCGAATTAGAAATAACAGATTTTGATGTCATTCTCGGCATAGATTGGCTTCATTCCTGCTATGCAACAGTCGACTGTGGAAACAAAATAGTCCAGTTTTTGTTTTTGAATGAACCCGGCCAGCATAGGTTGAGACATCAACACTACCAGGTGAGGGTTGTTGAGGTGGATAAACACTGTAAGATGAGGGTCCCATCATTCTCTCTTGGGGAGACTGTCAGATAAGGGCCACCCACAACTTGTATTTATCAGTGGCGCGGTATTGACACCCTTTCAATCAGGGCACAGATTGGACCCCAACTCAGCTATAATGCGTTATTTGGGGCATGTTGGTTAGATGACTACCTCCCACAGTTTCAGTATCAGTCTTAGTCATAGAACTCAGATAGTTCTATAGAATCAGGACTATCAGATACAGTCAAATTAGACACAGTACAGAACTCAGCTAGTTCTATCAGATTCAGGACTATCAGTCACAATCACTCATATTATCAGTTATATTAGTAAACTCATGTTATCAGTAATCAAATTTAGTTATCATGTTATCTCGATCTCAGTTATTATATATTCATGCATGAATTCTCATGTTCATGTAGTCAGTCAGTTAGTATTTTTAATGCATTCATCCTACCTCACATGCATACCAGTACATTCAATCATACTGATGTATTTGCGCTATGGTGTTTTATTCTATACCATAGGTTCAGAATCACGAGCTCCAGAGCATCAGTAGCTTTCTAGTTTCTGCAGTTAGAGTTAGCAGTGAGTCCTCATCCTTTGAGGACATGATCACTACTTTATGTTATTATTTATTTCAGTTTAGTTTTGCTAGATGGGTTTATTTGGAGACATGTTCCTTCATCTCCTTATTCAAACAATTCTTAGAGGCTTTTAGATTTGACTCAGACTTCAGTCGTTTTCAGTTTTGTTTTGGTATTGATATACCACATTATTCAGACATTATTATTTCATTTATGATACAGTGTGAACCTTATGTCCTTTCAGCCTTTATTCCATATTATTATGTTATATTATGCAGTGTTCAGGTACAGATATCAGTCATGGGTTAGCTTGTGGTCCTTCGGGGTTATGAGCACCGTGTAGCATTCTAGGTACCAGATTCGGGGTGTTACATTTTCAAGGACCAAAATCCGAGGTGTTAATTTCACCCCCTTTGGATCATTCAAACTCAAATGATGAAGCAAGGCATCCATTAGCATGATTCAACACAGAACACAACCACAATTTCCTTTAACAAAGACAAAAAACAAAGATATTAAGGAATACACATACCAAGCGCGTTAATCTGAAGAGAGAAATAAGAATAGATATTTTAACTTCATGTCCTCTTCAACTTCCTAAGTAGTTTCTTCAACCTTATGGTTTCTCCATAGAACCTTCACCAAAGCCACATACATAGTCCTCAAATGATGAACTTGCCTATCCAAAATCGCAACTGATACTTCCTCATATGACAAGAAATGTGAAACACCAACACTCTCTAAGGGAACAACCAAGGAAGGATCACCCACATATTTCTTCAACATCAAAACATAAAACACCAGATGGATAGAACCCAAACTCGAAGGAAACTCCAACTCATAAGCCACAATTCCCACTCTCCCCAAATCAAGTACGATCTAACATAGCGGGGACTGAGCTTTCCCTTCCTACAAAACCTCATCATTCCTTTTATGGGCGACACCTTCAAAAATACCCAATTACCAACATCAAATTCCAAATCCATTCACCATACATCCGCATAGGACTTTTGGTGAATTTGGGTGGTCTTAAGCCTATCCCAAATCACCTTCAACTTCTCTATAGCTTGGTGAACCAAATCAAGGTTAAATAATTGAGTCCCAAAAATTTCAAACCTCCCAATAGGAGACCTACACCTTCTACCATACAAAGCCTCGAACGGGGCGATCTTAATACTTGAGTGATATCTGTTATGATACCCAAACTCCATGAGAGGCAAATTATCTACCCAACTACCTCAAAAATCAATCACACAGGCCCTTAGCATATCTTCCAAAGTCAAAATAGTTCTCTCCACTTGTCCATCCATCTGAGGGTGGAAAACGGTGCTAAGGCTAACCTTAGTTCCCAAACCTCTTTAGAAAGAATGCCAAAAATAAGATAAGAACTTCACACCTCAATCAAATATAATATAAATAGGAACACCATGCAACATAAAGATCTCTTGAATGAAAATCTTAGCATAATCCTCCGCAGAATAATTAGTTCTCACTGGAAAAAAGTGGGCGGACTTATTCATACTATCAAATATGAACCAAATCGAATTAAACTAACTTCAAAATAGCAGAAGACCAGTAACAAAGTCCATATTAATCACTTCCCACTTCCACAAGGACAACTCAATGCCTAGAGATAGACTACTATGCCTTAAGTATTCCATCTTCACTTTCTGGAAAACCATGAACTTTGCCATAAAATTAGCCACATCCCTCATCATGTTATTCCACCAGTAGATCTCTTTCAAATCATGGTATATCTTTGTTGAACCAGCATAAATCGTGTACCTCAACTCGTGAGCCTCAACCAAGATCCTATCTTACAGCCCATCAATATCGGGAACACACAACCTTCCTTGGTACCTCAAGATACTATCACCACCAATCTTAAAAGCCATCGCCTTTTGGTGACCCACATCACCCTTGATTTGCATCAAAATAGGATCCAAAACCTACTTCTCTTTCATCTCACTATTGAGAGATGACTTCACTACCTCTTCAACAATCATACTTCCATCCTCGGAGTCCAAAAAATGAACTTCAAGATTAGTGAAATAGTAGATATCCTTCACCAAATCTTTCTTTTCTTGCTTCACATGCGACAAGCTATCCATAGACAACCTGCTAAGAGCATCAACAACTATGTTAGCTTTACCTGGATGATAGTGGAGACTCATGTCATAATCCTTGTGTAACTCAAGCCATCTCCTTTACCTAAAATTCAACTCCTTCTAGGTGAACACGCAATGCAAGATTTTATGGTCTGAATATATGTCAAAATAAATCCCATACAAGTAATGGATCCAAATCTCCAAAGAATACAGCATAGCCAACAATTCCAAATGATGAGTTGGATAGTTCTCACCTACCTTAAGTTACCTAAAAGCATACACCACCACCCTGTTATAGTGCATCAAAAAATACCCTAGTACCACATGATATACATTACATTAAACAAAAAAAACATCCATACCCTTGGGTAGGGTACAAATCAAAGCTGAAACAAACTTATCCTTCAACATCTCAAAGCCACCCTCGAGTTTAGGACACTTCTTAACTGCCTCAACTTTCTGTTGATCTACCATGATCCCCTCACTGGAAATAACTTGTCCTAGAAAAGTAATAGTATTTAACCAGAATTTACACTTTGAGAACTTAGAATACAAACATTGATCCTTAAGAGTCTGCAATGCTTTATGGAGGTGATTGACATAATCTTCCTTACTCTTGGAGTATATCAAAATGTCATTAACAAATACAATGAAGAATAAGTCCAAAAACTAAAGGAATACCTGGTTCATAAGATCCATAAATGTTGTCGGGGCATTAGTCAATCTAAAAGACATTAAGAAGAACTCATAGTGTCCATATCAGGTATGAAAAGTAGTCTTAGGGATATCCACCTTTCTTATATTCAACTAATGATACCCCGATCAAAGATCAATCATATAAAAGTACTTAGCACCCTAAAGCTGGTCAAATAGGTCATCAACCCAAGTAAGAGGATACTTATTATTCACCCTCACCTTATTCATCTGCCAATAATGTATACACATCCAAAGGGAATCATCCTTCTCACACATGAAAACTATAAGAACACCCCACAGAGAGACACCAGGATGGATGAAACCCTCATAAAAAATATGTTTCAATTGTTCCTTAAGTTCTTTCAACTCAGTTGGAGCCATTCTAAAGGAAGGGATAGAGATAGGATAAGAATCTAATAGAAGATCAATCACAAAGTCTATCTCCCCATTAGGAGGGATACTAAGACGATTATTAGAAATACTTTGAGAAACTCATTAACTACAGAGATGGATTGGAAGGAAAGGTTCTCAAAATTTAAATCCTTAACCCAAACTATATGATATAGACACCCCTTAGAAATCAATTTCAGGGCTCTAAGATAAAAAATAAACCTCCCATTAGATACTAGGGAACTACCTTCCCACTCAATCACTAGTTTATTCGAGAATTGGAAACTAATCCTTTGGGTCCTACAACCAAGAGATGCATATAACGAATAGAGCCAATCCATTTCCAAAATAACATCAAAGTCTAACACATCCAGCTCTATCAGATCAACCAATATCTCCCTACAATAGATAGATACCACACAAACCCTATAAACCTTTTTAGCCATAATAGAGTCACTCACCGGGTTAGATACAGAAAAGGGGTAAGAAATACACGCAGGACCAAAACCAAAATGGATAGACACATAAGGGGTCACATCTAAAAAAGTTAACCCCAAATTAATTAAGCAATATACGTCATGCGAGAAAAAATGTAGCATACTAGTGAAATCATCAAGATATGACTCGGATTCTTAACGGGTAGCAAAAGGATAAAAATGGTTTCGTTTAGTGCCAGAGCTAGAGGTAGCACCCTTTGGCGCAGGACCTAAAAAAGTAGGAACCGGGACCTTATCTGTTCTCATAGAAACCCTATCCAAAGGACACTCTCATTGTATGTGACCAAAATGATCACACCTAAAACAGTTATTACTTCCCTCATCGCACTCTTCACGATGCAACTACCCATAAAATCTACAAAGAGGATATGATGGAGCGAACTGAGCTCCACTTATTTGAGATTGGGCACCTTGTGCCTTGAACTCACTGTCAGTCAGAAAGTGATGATCACCAGGTGACTTTGGATATGGAGCACTATATGTAGAATAAGAACCAAAATTTCCCTATTTCTTCTTATACCATTGTCTTCCATCTCTACCACTACTCCATGGGCCTTTACCTTGCTGAGAATACCTGGGCCTCTTATTTTATCATCTCTTTATTTCAGCTTGCTTCTTCTTTTCATCCTCCACTTGTTGAATACACACCACTAGCCGAGACATATCCATGTCATTATTCAGTAAGAAGGCCCTGCACTCTAACACCAATTTTTGAGACAAGCCCGAAGTAAACTTTTTCATCCTAGATCTCATGCTAAATACTAGATCGGGAGCAGAACAAAACTACTGATGAAATTTTAGGATGTACTCCTCCACACTTATCTTACCCTATTACAAATTCAAAAACTTGTCAGCCCTCACCTCCCTCAACTCATGAGTAAAAAAGCAATGTGGAAAAGCACTAGAGAAGTCATCACACATAACTGGCTCAACATTATATTTTCTCAATTGTTTCCACTTCTCATACGATCGATATACCACATCTTCAAATAATATGTGGTAAACTCTACACCTTTTAAAGTCAGAAGCATACATCACCCAAAATATCTTCTCCATTGCTTCAATAAACCCTTGATTATCTTTCTCAACCTTAGAGCCAATAAAGATTAGGATATTTAGCCTAATGAACTGGCCAACCCTAGTGGCCTCAGAAGATGGAGCAACAGAACCAACACAATTAGACTGATGAGGTGAAAAACCGCAAACTGAGTCAGCAGATAAATAGATTGACGGAACTCGACATTGGAAATATCTCTTTGTGGTAGTGGGACATGATAATTATCAACCCTAAAAGACTAATGAGGACTGGTAGAATTAGGAGTTGGGACCCTAGACTAGTCTTTACTCCATTAGTGGAATAAGTTCTATCTATATTATTCTCAAGTAGGACAGAGAAGGTTCCATGAGCATCAGATATTTGGTGAGGCATAATTTAAAATGTGAACAAACAAAATTAGAGAAATTGTCAATACCTTAAACTCTATTGACCCTAAATAACTTATAAGTGTGGGTGCTACACACCCATAAAAGAGACTTTACTTAACACGGCTTTGTGGACACCCAATTAACCATGAACCTAGGCTATAATACCAATTTTTCATCACCAAACTAGGTCCTGTCCATTATGGGTATCCCAAGGCCACCATAGAATATAGACAACCCCGTTGCCTAGTCACACAGAACATAATTGTAGTGCCCCGGGTTTTTGGTCCTTGAATATTTCAAAAAATTTATCCTCACTGTCCTAACTAAGACTCCTCTGATGAGTCATAGGGAGTCATGACAGATCGTAGGGACTTTATCATAACATAATCAGAATAAGTGGCATGGTATTATGATCTAAGTACGAGTGGCTCTTAACAAGTCGTTAAGACTTCTTAGGGACATAAGGAAAAATACATAAGGTGTCCATAAAGGTTGGCACAAGACACTATCTTCATTACGACTTGAGTCCATGAGTTGTAAGGATTCATGACAAGTTATTATATCCCAATCATAGAGTGTCCAGTGTGTCATCTGATGAGTGGTGATTTTACTACTCATTTGCACTCAACATTCATTCATATTACCATATTTTGAATGAATATATAAGACAAAAATATGATTGAATGCACTAATATCCATATTTTATAGGCACATAGTTGATGAAATAGAAAGATGTGGATTAGAGCATAAAAGTGATCACAAGAAGGAAAGAAAGTATTGCTGAAGACCTGGAGTAGAAATGGCCTCAGTTACCGCAGTGGGGATAAGTTAAGAAGGTCAACCTATCACGGTTGCATGAAATGATTGCATTCATAGTAACTACAGTCGAGGCCAAGTCTATGCGATTGTGGCACAAGCTAAAGAAAAGTCTACATAAGGTTCTATCTTATGTAGTGTATTTCCAATGATGGTCAACATCATATGGAGAAGAAGAAATAGCATCAGATTCCAGAAGGGAAAATATGAAGAGAAAAAGGTCTACAGGGGGATAGCAATCCATATTCATATACAAAGTCAAAGGCACCAAAGATGGGGAATGATACTCCAACAAGATGCTGCAACACCATGAAGCTAGATTGATGATTTCTTACTACTTTTGATTTGAAAATGTAATATGAGGCTTTATGATTCTCAATACTACTGAGTAGCGTCCCTGCATGTTAGGAGGGGCAAAGCTAGTACAGGCTTTTAGTCAAAAATGAGAAAATAGGGAGTCAGGCCCTGTTTTGGTTTGTAAACCCATATTTTGGTGAAATAAAAATGTTTTATTTACCAAAAAAAAAGTGCATCCTAAGGGTAAAAATGTCAATTCATCTGACTGATCCCAACTTTGAAAAAAAGAAGACTCAAACACTATTATTCATCATATTCTATCTTCCCCAATTTGTAGAAATTGTTCTAGGGTTTGTAGTCTTCATTTTTTGGAGAAGAGAATATTGTATAAATTTTGGGTGATGAACATTTTGGAGTCACTTAAAGTGAAGAATTAGTGAAAATCCATTTAATATTTATTGGATCTCATAGTTTGAAGTAACATTCACTTAGATTTTCTCAAATCAAATAAATGGAGATGTTGAGTAAAATCTTTACTTATTTACTTTATGAGTATCTAGTTTTTCCTCTTCGGATTATGCTAGAATAAGGTGTAGATATATGTGAGATGTAATTTGTTTGTGTATTTACTAGTTTGTGATGTTGGATTCTACTATTTCTTGAGTAACTTGGTTGGGATTTGTGGGTGAAAGCCTCAAATAACCAAATGAGTTTGATAGATGAAAATCCCAATCTCTTGAAAGCTTAAACCATTCTTGAAAGAGGGGTTTGGGTGAACTTTAGGAACCCACATCATCCTAGAAAGAGGGATGTGGGAACCAAGGCAATAATTGAAAATTTATGATCATGGTTTACTAAATTTCACTATCTTACACATAAAGGAAATTGTGAAATTGATTATACTTAGGGCACCATCCTAGAAATAAGGGTGTCTAATTAAGGTATTAGGTGATTTTTATTGAAGCACTCGTTAGGTAATTGATAGGGTCAATTCGTGGCACCCTTGGGGTTTTGTTGACGAACTAGCCTCAAGGATTTCTAACCTAGCCGACTACATCACCAACACTTAGAATTTGGAATAAATTATCACACATTCTTGCATATGTTGCCCCTAGGAAAGCATAATCCCAAGATCCATGCCTAATTGCCTAGACTCTAATTATTCCTAGCCCCAAATTAATACTATAAAATTCCAAAAAGAAATATTAGTGCTAATACCGTTCTCATCCTCTATTTTTATCTTTTTGTACTATCGGTTTGAAATTAACAAGTATCCATTATTTTGAAATTTGATTGCCACTCACATTGTTCCTCGTGGATTTGAAAGAGACTCTAAAGTTGAGTTAATATATTGACAATGACCACCTTGCACTTTAATTGACGTGTAAGTTGAGCGTTATCATCATCCCAGAATTTTTGCTGTCTTGAGTACGAGAAATAGTTACGAGTCATTAAGTGTGGTTACGAGTTGGTGGAATAAATCGTATCTAGTCTAGTATGGGGTCTTGGTGGTTCTATCTTGATTATGACTCCTTGTGATGGGTCGTAATTTGTCTATATGAGTTGTATAGTAACCCATAGTCACTTGCAATAATTTTTAATCTTTTTATTAAGGGTACTTTGGATAATTCCCCTCTACCCCAATTGTAAACCACTACCTAAAACCGTATTGGGGACCCCATTAGCATTGTTAACTCAATAAAATGCTTTCAAAAGGCTCTCTTAAATTCCTTCAACCAATCATACTTATGATTTTTAGGAAGTAGGTTATCCAAGGGCTTAGCGGTTGAATTCCTTCCGTTTAACTTGTTATTTTAGGCATGTTACTGTTCCCTCATTATTAATTTGTAAAAATCATATATTTTAAAGTATTTTTCATGAGATATTTATATTGTTTTGTAACTAAGGGTTGAAGGTTTTGAATGCCTGTTGTTGAACAATGTTTTCCCATGGTTTACATATAATTATTTATGCTTGAATTATGGTTTGGAACTTGTGGGTGCATGGGTATGGTGAATGAACTAGAGAATTATGATTTTCTCTAAACTTGTGACTTTTGAAATAGTTATGACCCTAACCTCATATTGTGAAATTGGTTTTAATTATGAGAAATGTGGGTATTTGTGAAATCGAACCAAAGGGGTTGTAAATTTCCCCAAGTAATGATAGTTGTTTTGGCATGTTGATGTTACTTTTCAAGTGTAGTTGGTATGACGATACCAATAATATATGCCTAAATGTGCATTGTGGTTCAATGAATGGGATTGTGTGATAAATGTTTTAATTGTGCTTTAATGAGTGTTGTGTAGCTAAGTCAATAAGGTGGTGGTCTCGAGGACCCACACAAGAAACCACGGTTGCCGACGCTGGAGTCTATATGATCGGGTAGTTTGAGTCCCCCTTATTACTATTATTTTATTGGGAGGCTTAAGTTCCCCAGTTTTTATTACATGATTTAGTGCTCATGTCACCTTGATATGCAGGGAGGTTTGAGTCCCCCATAGTGCATATGTATACTCTCTGGTTCATATGGCCACATGCACTGGGGCCCTCCTAGATGGAGAAGAGCTGGGCCCATATAGCCCATTGGTGCCTCAGTATGTTGTGATGATTGAGCTATACAACCAAGGATAAAGTTTTAAAGCGTATGCTAAGCCTTGTTCCCTATCCCAGGATATGATATATCAATAGGTATATGAATTTGATTATGTGCATTGGTTTTGGATGATTTTGAATTATTAATCATGGCATTATGTTATCCTTATCCTAAAGTCACATGCTAGTGTTCACCTCACTAACCATCTCCGAATGTTATATCCCCACACGCTGCAGGAACTTGAGTTTCTTTTACTTTTCTTGCACAAAGTTAGGTCGGTCGGCTTGGTTCTTTATGTTGTGGTGAGGTGATGAGCTTCTATTCCCTAGAAGACTTAGGCATTTCACCAGTTTTCATTCTTATATTTGAGTTGATAGTTACTTTCATTATCATTAACATTATCATTTTCATTCTCATTATCATCTGTCAGAGTCGGGGACATGTCCCGACCAAGACTAGTTTTGGTTCTTTGTTTATAAGGCTTTATTTGAATTACTGTGGATATTGGGTGATGTTGGTCGGTTGTTTGTCCAATCATCGATTGTTGGTTATAAAAATGTTTTGACTTTCTATAAGATTATTGCATATTATCTTGTATATGTTTGAAATTCATTCATGTAACGACCCGAAGTGTCCTCCCAGGATGTCACATGGTGCCTAGGGCTATAAGTAGCCCCAAGCTAACCCTTAGAGCCGGTTCCTACTAATAACCCTTAATTCAAGGAGAAAATTTAAATTCAAACACTAGCACATCTA
This sequence comes from Capsicum pubescens, assembly GCA_030864215.1. Lineage (NCBI taxonomy): Eukaryota > Viridiplantae > Streptophyta > Magnoliopsida > Solanales > Solanaceae > Capsicum > Capsicum pubescens. Next base: position 239,172,517 of record CM061549.1, on the reverse strand, counting down.
TGTTCATAGAAGGGAATAAAGTAAAGAAGGGGTACTCAGTCCAAATGGTCATGATAAAGAAATCCCAACAAAACCACAATCTACCAAATAGTCTGACAAAGCCTCTAAAAATCCATAATCTAGAGAGCCAATGGGATAGTCCCCCAACTGACTCGGGATGAACTACAGGTAACAACATAGTCTTTCAGTCCCTGGAATATCTGAAGATCGGTCCTCGAACCAAGAGGACTTACCACTGTAGGAAATGTACGCGAGGTACTCAGAGATCACGGTCGAGGCTGGAACTGAGCACCTGAACCTACATTATGAGACAATGTAGCACATAGACATATATGCGGATCATTACTTGGGAATGTACTGAGTATGCGGGGGTGAATGCATGTATATAAAACAATATCAATTTTCTTCATTCAAATCATGTATGCAATATGAGATGACTCACATGGGCTTGAATAAGTATGAAATATAAAGTTCATAAATCATATAAGATGAGGCATATTACACAAATCTAGTGAGTCATCGTTCTTCAACCTCAAAACCGAAAATCTTCTCTTATTCTCAATACTCAAGGAAAAAAGGGCTTTAGACAGTACCATCAACTCATGCATATGGGATGATGGGTAAAACAACTTTTAATGTTCAAGATTTTATATCTCTTCAAACTCAAATACTAGAAATACGACCTCATGAGATTTTAGAACATACGTAGAGGCATATCATCCAAGTTAGGAAAATATCTCATTTCAAGCTTTAGGAGAAATCATGTATCTCAAGTCAAAATACTCTAGTTTAGTGAAAATAGTTCATAAGAGAGAAAATACCTTAGTTTCCAAAGGAGTAGTTGTTTTTAAGTTTAAAAGGGCAAGGGAGGCTCTCGTAACCGACATAAACTATGCGAGCTACATGGAGTCCAATGTTTTGTCCTCCTAAGGAAGATACCCCAAGTTAGGGAGGAGCATCATACTCTTTCCAGGGAGTATAACTTAGGTCTAGTGATTACTAAATAAAACTCGTCCTCGGACCCAATCATAATCATCATAAACTCGGTCTCAGGCCCAACCTTCGATAGCAAATAGTTTTGGGGTAAGAAACCATAGTGACTTACCCACTCGGTGCTAAATACTACTCCCTTTAGATTATCTGTGCTCATCTCATAAAAATCCACTTTTAGAATAATCTCATGGTTCACCACGAACCCAATGATCAAGTCGATAATCTCATATAGTGAAGTGGGTTTCAAAGCTTAAGGACCATTAGGTCAATTCATTTCTCAATCATCTCAAAATACTCAAATCATGGGGGCTTATAGAACAAGAGTTCATAAATTCACAAGTCTCAAATAGGGCTTTCTAACCCATAGTTCAATATCAAGTTAAAGCTCATCAAAAGCATAATATATACCATATAGATTCATAAATCATATGGAAATCTAGGAATTTCAGCAATTTATCTCAAGTCTCAATTTAGTCATATGCTTCAATATCTCAAACATTGGAAATATTAACTTCTCATGGAGTAAAATCATGGGGTTTATACCCAGTTATAATTTCTCAAGAAAATATGCAAAAATCATGCCATTTGAATCTTCATTCATGGGGAATATCAAGATAATGCATTCAATAATAATGGGTGAAAACCCCCAATTCAATTTCATGTAAAACCTCATAGATTTTAGGAAAATCATGATGTAAATAAACCTTTTGGGCACAAAGGTGAAAGGGTTATCCTTGTTCAAAACCCCACATACCTTAGATTATGAAATTAGATGAACAATCTTGCTCTAAACTCTTCTTCTTACTCTGACATAGGTTTATTGCAATCTTTGAACTTGGGGAACTCAAACTCAACTCAATTAGTAGAATCCATGGTGAGTTCTTAGATTTCTTGGGGAAGAATTCTTGCTTTGATATGATTTGGAGAAGAAAACCCTAGCCCTTAAGTGTTAGAGATGAGTAGATGAGGCTAGATAGTTCATGTAGAATATATATGAGGGTTTAAAGGAGTATAAAGGACCAAAATACCCTTTTAAAAATGAGTTAAAAATTATTTATCGGGATCTGCGACGGTCGAAGTGACGGTCCGTCGAAAGTTTGATGGTCCGCCATATCATCCGTCGCTCGAGGGATAAAAATAGAACACACTGCCTTGATGCTATGGTTGGAATGACATTCCAATGAAATTTTGATGGTCCGCCAGATCGTCCATCGCACGAGGTCCAAGATGAGGCCGTACTGCCTCCGCTTGACGGTCACCGCGATGGTCCGTTGAATTTTTGGTGGTTCACCATTTTGGATGTCGTACGATGGCTAAAAAAAGGATTCACTGCCTTGGTATGATGGTACGATAGACGGTCCATCAAAGACTTGACGGTCCATCGGATCGACTGTTAAACCTGGGCGATTCCGACAACGCTTAGAAAAATGGCCATAACTTCTCACCCCGATATTGGATTTTGACGAAATTGGTATCGTTGGAAATCTAACTCAATTTTCCACACCATAAAAAGTCATTTTTAGGAAAATTACGTAAGGTTAAAACTCTAATCAATTAGGGAGTCCTTTCTCAATGTCATTGGGCCAAAATTACACTCCATTCGACACACATCCAAGGTTCAAACTACGATAGAACTTTGCGTGGTCTTACAATTTTTCATTGGGGGAATGTTGTGTTTGGTTTGGTTAGGTGCATGGGGTGATCTCTGGTCCATATGTGACTTAAGATACCTATCACTGCTAGGCCCTGGTTTGGGTCATGAAAAAGATTATATCAAAGCCTCGGTTTAGTGTCATTGGGTGACCAACAAAGCCGTGTCAAGTAGAATATCATTATAAATGTGTAGTGCACCACACTAATGAGGGAGAGGATACAAAACATTTAGGAATATTTCCCTTTCTTTTCATTCTATTTCAAGCTATAGATTATAAGGTCTTGAATCTTTTCTAATTTTTGTGTGTTCACTTTTAGATCATGCCTCCAGGAAGATCTGATATTCGCAGATCTTCATAGAAACTCATCTGTAATATCTAAGGACAATGTGGATGGATCTTGTCTTTCTATAGGAGTCCAGACCCGATGTAGGGTCATTGCTTCTTATTTCCCTGAGGGAGCTCTACCAATTCCCCCATCCCTCCTCGAGAACCCCAAGATGGAGTGTCTAATGTTGAGTTTCACTATTCAATTCATTTGTTTACCCAATTGGTGTCCTCCCAGACTGAGCGTGTTACTTTTTTTCCTCTATTAGCTGAGGTTACTAGGCTTGGACTATTTATGAGGTTGAGTCTTCCTATTTTCACTAGTTCTAAAATTGAGGAAGATTCTTAAAACTTTACTAATGAGATAGAAAAGATATTCTGTGTGATGCATGCTACTGATATGAAAGTTATAGAGTTTGTTGTTTATTAGTTGAATGATGTAGCATGCCAATGGTATTAGGAGTGGGACCAGTCTAGGGGTGACAATGCGGAATCCACTTTATGGGATGATTTCTCTTGTGCTTTCCTTGATTTTTTTCCTCAGGAGTTGAGAGAGGTAAAAGCTTTGGAATTTGTGAATCTAAAGTAAGGCAAGATATTTGTAGAGAAGTATGCCTTAAAGTTTGGTATAGAATTAGTGTCTAGCATGAGGGCTAGGATGAGGAAGTTTGCCTTTGGGTTATCTCATGAATTGATCTTGGAGAGCAATGATGCTAGTTGAACAATGACATGAATATCTCAAGACTTATGGTACATATGCAATAAGTGATAGAAGAAAAAAAGGAGCAAACAAAGATAAATGGAAGGCAGAGTAAGAAATTTCACTATTTGGATCATGGTGGAGGTCAGAACCAGAGGTAAAGATGATGGAAAATGTTGTAAGAATAAGAGGGGAAATTCTGGTTCCTACTTTATGGCTAATGCTCCTTACCAAAGCCGTTGGGTGATCTTCGTTCTCAGTATAATATTAGGTGTAGTGCATTAGGAGCCCAGTCCCAGGCTAGTAGGGATTAGTCAGCTCCATCATATCCTCCTGGTGTTGGATGAAACCATTTGTATGCTCTTTCCATTTACCATGATTCTGAGACATCCTCGATGTTGTTACTGGCATGCTCGAACTCTTTTTTCGTTATGTATATTTTCTTCTTGATCCTAGGTCTACTTTCTCTTATGTGACCCCTTATATGGATATTCATTTTGGTTTATATCCTGAGTGTATTTCATATTCCTTCTCTGTGTCCACCCTAGTGGGTGAATCCATTGTGGCTAGAAGGGTCTATAGGGGTTGTGTGATGTAGGTCCATGGTAGGGAGACCTTGTTAGATCTAATATAGTTGGACATGTTAGACTTTGATATGATTTTGGGTATGGATTGGTTGCATTTATTCTATGCGTCTCTTGATTGTCAGGCCCAAAGGGTTAGTTTCTATTTTCTAAGTAAGACAGTGATCGAGTGATAAGGTAGTTCCCTAGTGCCTAAGGTGAAGTTTATTTTATATCTTAGATCCCATAAATTGGTTTCTAAAGGGTACCTCTATCACTTAGTTCATGTTAAGGATTCTAGATCTGAAGGTCCTTCTTTGCAGGTTGTCCCTGCTGTTTGTCAATTTACCGAGGTGTACCCTGATGATCTTCTTGGTGTACCTCCCGATAGGGAAATTGATTTTGGAATTGATCTTCTTTTGGACCCTCGTCCTATTTCTATCCCTCCTTAGAGGATGGCTTAGGCCGAGTTGAAGGAACTCAAGGAGTAGTTGAAAGACCTTCTAGACAAATGCTTTATCCATCCTAGTGAGTCTCCATGGTGTGCTCCTGTTCTTTTCATGTGTAAGAAGGATGGTTCCCTTTGAATGTGTATTAATTACCGCTAATTGAATAAAGTAACCAAGAAGAATAAGTATCTCTTTTTTAGGATTTATGATCTATTCAATCAGCTTCAGAGTGCTAAATTATTTTCTAAGATTGATCTTCGGTTAGGTTACCATTAGTAGAAGATTAGGGAGGTGGATATCCCTAAGACTGCTTTCCAAACTCGGTATGGTCATTTTGAGTTTTTGGTGATATCCTTTGGTTTGACCAATGCCCCAACGACATTTGTGGACCTTATGAATCAGGTTTCTATTAGTTCTTGTATTTATTCGTAATTGTCTTTATTGATGATATTTTGGTGTATTCTAAAAGTGATGCAAATCATGACCATCAACTCTTTAATGTGTTGCAGACCCTAAAGGATTAGCGTTTGTGTGCAAAGTTCTCTAAGTGTAAGTTCTGGTTGAATGTTGTGACTTATCTGGGTCATGTTGTATCTAGTGAAGGGATCATGGTGGGTCCACAGAAGTTTGTGATGGTTAGCAAGTGGCCTAGACCCAAGAATCCATCTAATATTCAGAGCTTCTTGGGTTTATTCGGCTACTAATAAAAGGTTTATGGAAATTATCACTTTTATCGCTGCCTCATTAACTAAGTTGAGTCAGAAGAAGGTGATATTCTTGTGGACTGACGCTTGAGAGGGTAGTTTCAAGAAGCTAGAGGATACGGTGACTTTATCTCTGGTCTTGACTCTACCTGAGGGCATTGATGGTTTTGTCATCTATTTAGATACATTTCGAGTGAGACTGGGTTGTGTGTTGATGCAGCATGGCAAGATGGTTGCTTATGCTTCTAGACAATTGAAAGTTCATGAGAAGAATTATCCGACTCATGATTTGGAATTATTAGCTATGGTGCTTGCTTTATAAATTTGGAAGCATTATTTGTATAGGGTCTATGTTGATATTTGTTTTGATCATAAGATCTTGCACTATGTGTTCACCTAGAAAGAATTAAATCTTAGACAAATGAGATGGCTTGAGTTGCGCAAGGACTATGACATGAGTCTTCACAATCATTAGGTAAAACTAATGTGGTTTCTAATGCTCTTAGCAGGTTGTCCATGGGAATCTTGTCTCATTTGGATGAGGAGAAGAAGGATTTAGTGAAGAATATTCACCATTTGGCTAATCTCATAGTTTGTCTTCTAGATTCTGAGAATGGTGGAGTGATTGCTGAAAAGGTGCCACGGTCATCTCTTGGTGCTGAAGTAAAGGAGAAGCAAGTGTTGGATCCTATTCGAATGCAAATCAAGAATGATGTAGGCAGGTAGAAAGTAATGGTTTTTGAGATTAGTGATGAGGGTATCATGAGGTACCAAGGTATATCATATGTTCCCGATGTTGATGGGTTGCAAAGAAGAATTTTGTATGAAGGTCATGAGTTGCGATATACTATTCATCTTGGTTCAACAAAATTGTATCATGATCTTAAGGAAATTTATTGGTGGAATACTATAAAATGGGATGTGGCCAATTTTGTGGCTAAGTGCATGGTGTATCGGCAAGTGAAAGTAGAGTACTTGAAGCCCGATGGGTTGACTCAACAGATTGAAGTACCCGTGTGTAAATAGGAGATATTTCATATGGATTTTGTTACGAGTCTTCCACGGTCTCGCCAGTTATTCTATTCGATTTGGTTCATCGTGGATTGGAGGACTAAGTTTGCTCACTTCCTGTTAGTGAGGAATAATTTATATTTTGAGGATTATGCCATTCTGTTCATTGACAAGATCGTGAAGTTCCATGGTACTCTAATTTCCATCATATCTAATTGGGGTTCCCAGTTCTTGTCTCACTTTTGGAGATCATTCCAGCGAGGTTTAGGGACTAAGGTAACCCTTAGCACCGCTTTCCACCTGCAGAAAGATGGGCAAGTAGAAAGGATAATTTGGGCCTTGGAAGATATGCTTCAGGCTTGTGTTTTTTGATTTTGGGGTAGTTGGGTTAACCACTTGCCTCTCATTGAATTTACCTACAACAACAGTTATCACTCTAGTATTGGTATGGCTCCGTTTGAGCCCTTGAATGGTAGGAGGTGTAGATCTCCTATTGGGTGGTTTAAGGTTGAGATAATAAGTTATTTGATTTGTATTTGGTTCACCAAGCCATGGAGAAGGTGAAGGTGATTTAGGATAGACCTAAGGCTACCCAAAGTCGCCAAAAGTCCTATGTGGATGTTAGGCGAAGGGAGTTGGAATCCAGTGTTGGTGATCATGTATTTTTGAAGGTGTCCCCAATAAAGGGAGTGGTGCGGTTTTGTAAGAAGGGGAATATCATTCCCCTTTATGTTGGTCCATGCTTGGTTTTAGTGTATTCCCTCCAAGTGGGGAGATAGATATCAAGTCAAGAATGAAAATACAACATCAGATTTGCACAGTATATGGAATGCAATAAAGAAGAGGATGATGATTCTGTGATGCATGAGGTCATCTACAACCTCTCTATACACCTACCAAGCTATGGTTTCAAGGTAGGAGTGATAACGCTCAAACTACAGCTCTCGTAAGAGTGTAAGCGATCGTTGTCAAATATATAACCCAACTGGGTTGGGTATCGATCCCACAGAGAATAGCCGGTCACTAAGTAAGCAAAAATTATTAGACTTTTGGTGCAAGTCTCGTAGAAGGGGGGATTTTGTAGCGTGCAATAATGTAACAAAATAGTAGAGTAAAAATGGAAAATAGCAAAGTAAAAAGGAAAGAATGTTTAGTAAGAGGTTTAACCAATGAGAATTGAGAGTTGGGGTTATGTCCACCTTATGAGTTATACGTCTCTATTGGCTATGAGTTATGCGGAATTCAGACATGCATATGCTTATAGAGAATTGTATTCTATGGTAAATCCACGAGTCTTTCGACCATCAAGGATTATTTCACTTTAACTCTTTCAATCTTAAAGCGTGTCTAACGGTACAAATTCTCCAAGAGGTTAATCCAGTTACGGCACTAACTTTTTAACAGGGGTTGGTGCCCTATTACCTTGACATTATCTCTTTTCCAGACATATAACTTTTCTTTCGAACAAGTTAATGTTATACTGGCGTATTCTATGCGTTTGCAACCACAAGAATTTGCATTAAGATGAAGAGAATAATGATATAAGCAGCATACGTGTCACGAATTCACAAACTCATAGCAATAGATAGTATCTCATAAGGCTTCCATAACCCCAACAGAGAAGTTTAGCTACTCATGATTGCAACGGAGATCACAATAAACATCATCATGATCTCTCGTTGGTCACAAGGGTCGTGCTTTCTCTGTCAGAAAGTAACGTGAATAGTACTAAATGTCGAAGAAAATAGAATTGAATAGAAAATAGGATGAATGAGTTGAATTGTAAGGGTTGAATGAATTAATGAGTGAATGAATAAAAAGTTCAGCACAATAGGATATTTATAACACCCATATCCTATTCCTACTAGGCTACTGTGTACTTATCCTAATCCTACTAGGATACTGCGTACTTATCCTATTCCTAATAAGTTACTGTTGATCCCCAAAGTCTTTAGAATTGCTGTTTTGGCCCGGGACAGGTTTTCCATGCGTCACTTTTAATCCCTAGGCGTCCAAGCTCTCCTTTCCTTTTTTTGTGAAGCTTCCTTGGGCGTCAAGTTATCCATAAAATGCTGAAATCTTCATCATTTATACCTGAAAACTTGCTAATCACGTTTGTTAGCTCACTTACAGGAAAAAGGACTAAAAGTGCATGAATTATATATTTTGTCCTCAAAACTTAGCTAAAATATGGGTAAATTATAGTACTTTAGGCATGTAAATACGCCTATCATCAACACCCCACACTTAAAGCTTTGTTCGTCCTCGAACAAAATATCATGTCCATCTAAACATCTACTTAGGGTTTCACAGCAACAACACAAAATATTCGTCAAGACAGGCACGACAATCATTAACAAAGAGTAGTTTTCTAATCACTTCTAGAAACAATTCAGCCTCCAACATAGACTTGTGATGATGGTTAATTCGTATCCAAAAGTTAAGGCACAAAGAATCATACAAGACTACCCAAAACTCATCAACCATGTATGTCTCACATAAGATATTACCCATAATCACTCACAAGTATTGCATTTTTCAGAACATGGGTATAAGATTATCCTTGCTCTCACTCTCACAAAGAATTCATATGTTGCAACTGATGACCATAGGCTTGCCCTTAGTGTAATGCTCCACTAATATCAGAATGCTAAGCTTAAGATCAAATAGGTCTTTACAGGTTGTAATGTAGGCTAAGGGACGGGTAGGATTATTTTGGCCAGAAATAGTGACTATGTTCCTAAACGCTTTAATACATCACATTATGCCATTTACACTTTCTTTCAAACAACCTTTCTACTTTTCTTTCATCTATCACCCCTTTTCACCTATTTTGCCATTCAAGCATAACTATCTTTTTGTTTAATCATAAACACAATTTATCTTTTTATTTTTCTATTTCTTTTTCTTTTCTCTTTTTTTTATAACACACCTCCATGATAGCCACTCTTTTTCATAACAAATTCAAGTACCAATACACTCTAAGGCATCACTCTCACCCAATTTCCTCTTATTTTGTCACATGACTTCACAATTTAAAGCACTTAGGAATTTGGATCAAATTATGGTCTTGAAAAAAATGGATTAGGCTTACATATGAAGCTGTCAAAGAAAATGGCTTAAAGGCTCAAAGGGGTTGACTAGGATAATGTCCACGGGTAGGTAAAACGAAGGTAAACAAGTATCGGTTGCCAAAGAAATGCCTAAATCATCTCCTAAACTCACACTCTTTATTTCGCTTTACACACACACCAGGCAAGTTCTAACATCAGTCACAAACACAGAATATACTATCACCTCACACGCACAAGGCACATGGTCGACTTTATTGGGAGCAGTACAGACTCTTGACCCAACAGATGAAGGAACTGAATCACACAATTATCACATAGTGAGTCCCAATTAGAGCCTAAACATCTCAATAGTAATGATTTTAGCACAAACTCTTGTTATAATACCATGCTGCCCCTCAGAACAATTTCATGCAAAGTTAAAATTTTAAAAAAATTTAACTACTAACAAACAAAACAAACAAACATAGATAGATGCAAATGCAGATAAAGAAGTAAAGCATACAAATACTAGCACCCCACACTTAGACGGGACACACTGCCCTCAGTGGAAAATAAATAAGAAGAACCTGGTTAGTCGGACTCCTCCTCTATGTCTGGGGTCATACCCCCTGCGTCGGAATCATCATCAGAGTCTTCATCCTCAGAAGTTCCTCATAAGTACCCCACTTGATTCCAAGAGTGCGTCGAGGTATTTGCAGCACGGAGGATTCACCTTGCTCTTTTCGTCCCCTTTTCTGGCCTTTTTGTGAAGTGGTTGCTTTTTCTTTTCCTTGTCGTCCTTTTTGTGCCATTCTACCTGAGATTTCAATAAAGTCATGTTAGCTTTATCTCGGAAGATTCAATCGACAAACAAACAGTAGTGGCACCACCCACACTTAGTTTGTTGGCACAAACTAATTAAGTAAACATTGTCGATTACTCAGACTTCATCGATATACGTTTAGGCGTTATGTTCCAACAATATGTTCAGCAGAGTCATAATTTCATGTCGTCTTAACTATCCTTTCCAACTCTATTTCATGTAATCTTGATCATACTTTCATGTTTGGATTAATGCACTTTTTGAACAAGACTACTACATAAAGATCGTATCAAGTTATGGCATAGAAATAATCACAACATCTCATGCTTGTATTCAATCATGATCTTTATCTCGATGAACGAGTCATTCAAACATTCAAGCATTCAATTTTTAAGATTATGCAATTAACTTCGCCATGTCGACTCCGCAAAAGTATGACAGTGTATAAAAATCAAATACAAGTCGGAACAAAATCAAGAACACCCACACGTATTCTTTCACTCAACGAGATGTATCACAACAAATCAACCACATTCAAATCACCAATACTACTTCAAGATTTAACAATTCATTATAGGCGTAGTAGTGTAGTACTTACGGAATATAAAAGAAGAACAAAGAAGTACTTACTTGGTTGATGGCCTCGGAAGATGTTCTTGCAAAGTAAAAGAGCAAAAGGAAAATTTTTGAGAGGATTTGGAGAGGTAGGCGGCGCTTTTGTTAGGTTTGCAATGTATTTTTGGTCTAAGACTAAGTTTCTTATTTATAGGGCAAGCTTTGGGTCGGGTTTTGACTCATTTAAAATCGGATTTGGAGACCAAAAGTGACCATAGGCGGCGCCTTTTGCTTTGCCTATGCTTGGCATAGGCGGCGCCTTTTGCAAAGCATTGTTGAGCATAGGTGGAGCCTATGCCATGGAATTATTAGGCATAGGCGGCTCCTATGCCATGGCACATGAGATTCAGAGACAAAATGCTTTTGCATAGGCGGCGCCTATGCTATGGCACACTTAGGCATGTGCGGCGCCTATGCTATGGCACACTAGATTCCGAGAGCTTAGGCCATAGTATATGCCTTGCCTTGTTCGTGGCCTAGATTTATATAGGCCTTGCTTTGTTCTTTGCCTATATTTTCATAGGCAATGCCCAACCCATAGCCTTTTGCTTCTTCAATCCTAACTTACCACCTTGAACATGCAATTCTTCCAAATCAAGAGTTGAACTCAATCTCCTCCTTTACATCTTTTGCACCTATACTTACTCAAAAGCAACAAAAAATGATTAGAACGATGGGTTGCCTCCCATCAAGCGCCTTAGTTTTGGTCGTGGCTCGACAAAATCTTAAGAAAACAAAACAATTAAAAACAATGGGTTGCCTCCCACCAAGCGCTTGATTTATTGTCGTGGCACGACATAGCTATCTCGATTACTTAGACTTCATCGAGATAGATGGGGAATCGTTTTCTGAATGGATTCAGACGACGTTGATGCTTACTTGTAGGCATGCCATCTTCTTCGATATGACTCTTGTGCATACATATCCCAAGAGGGATACCAATTATATCATCAATAGTCCAACCCATAGCTCTTTTGTATCTCTTCAGAGCAGAGATGAGAGCCTCTACGTGCTGTTCACTTAAATTATCCACCACACTCACCGGAAGTGTATTTCCACTTCCCAAGAACGCATACCTTAGATAATTGGGGAGCTCTTTCGATTCTAGCACTGGGGGCTCTTTAATGGAAGTCTTCGCTGTTGGTGACGGTTGATTCTTATGATCAAGGTCTGGCTGCTTAGGAGTATGAGAATAGGACCCTATTTCTGTTAGAGCACACATAGTTTCTTTATAATATTCATCGTCCTCATGCTCAACATTCAGCAGCGCAACAGACAATGGCTCTACAGTAAGCTGTTTCTCTACAGATAATGCTTTCTTATCCTCATAAGGAACATCAGCTACGGAGAACACATTCATATCGCTGGGCTGCTTCATTGCTTTGCATATATCAAAGCGGACCACTTCATCATTCAACCGAAATAAAAGCTCATTAGCTCTCATGTCAATAAGCACACTTCTTGTTGCAAGGAAAGGATGTCTCAAGATTATGGGAACTTCAGAATCCACCTCGCAATCCAAAATCACAAAGTCTGCAGGAAAAATGAAGGTAGACACCTTCACCAACACATCATTCAAGATACCCACAGGTCATTTTACCGACCTATCTGCCATCACGAGCCGCATATTGGTTGGTGTAGGGTCGCCCAACCCCAACTTTCTGTAGACGGATAGTGGAATCAAATTGATGCTAGATCCCAAATCGCACAATGCCTTAGCAAAATTCATAGATCGAACCGTGCAAGGAATAGTGAAAGTACCAGGGTCTGCCTTCTTCTGTACTAAGGACCTTGTGGAAATTGCACTGCAATGATGAATATTATCTGCCGACTCATAGCTTACTGCCCGCTTCTTTGTTAAAAGGTCCTTCATGAATTTAGCGTATTCAGGCATCTGCTCTAGCGCTTCCACCAAAGGAACATTAATAGTCAGCTGCTTCAACATAGTCATGAATTTACTGAACCTGGTATCATCATCTTTCTTCTTCAGTCTCTGCGGAAAAGGTGGTGGTGGAAGGGGAATAGTTTTCTCCACCACTTTCTTTTTACCTTGCTTCCAACTATCAATCTTTTCAGGCTGCAAACGTCTAGGGGTGACGTCATGAACACACTCTTCAGCTTCTCCGGCCTCTTCACATTCTGCATCAATAACATTATCCGTTATATCATCAACCACCTGCATGTCCTTGGATGGATTTTCCAATACTTTACCACTCCGGGTAGTAATAGCCATGCATGATCCGTCATTCCTTGGGTTTTGCACCGTATCGCTGGGTAGTGTTCCAGCCTTTCTTTGGTTGAATGCCGCTGATAATTGACTCAATTTTTGCTCCAGCTGTTTTATTGCAGTAGAATGCGAGTCAACCAATTGCTTCATTGAGGACAGATCATATATTACCTCAGTTACTCTTGTGCTGGTTGCCTCTACTCCTTTCAGCAGCTTAGCCATTATATCTTCCATGGACATATTTCCAGAACCAGATGCAGCGGCGTCACGTCTTCCAGGAAGAACATACAAACCACTCCTGTCGGTATTGTTTTTCCAACTACCTTGATCGCGGTCCTTGTATCCAGATTTATCATAATAGATCCGACCTTGGTTTCCTTGGGCATTGCCTCGAAAACCCACCTGATTATTCAAGTAGTTTGCTTCTTCCTCATAGTCGGATTCATCTCTTCCCTGTGATACAACGGCCTTAACCTTTTCGGTCTTTCCTGATAATAAGTGCTTGGTAAGAAGATCCATCTGCGTTTTCATGTGGGCCATATCTTGGTCACGTTCCTCTTGTCTTCGCCTCTTCTCTGCAGTCATACCAATAGATATAGTAGAGCTTGCTACCTCAGAATCCTTGGTATGCCAAGCTCTGCTCTACTTTATCATACGATCTAGCATATCACTTGCCTCAATAAAATTAAGGTCCATGAATGATCCTCCAGCCGCATTATCCACCACTGGCTTAGTCACTGAGTTCAAAGCCCTGTATAATATCTCCATCAAGTGGACATTGGTAATATGATGGTTTGGGCACCGCATAAGCTTCTTCTTGAATCTCTCCCATGTTTCGTGGAGAGCTTCAGTTGGAAGCTGTCGGAAGTTGCTGATCTCATCTCTCAACTGTGCTCTCTTGGATGGCGGGAAGAATCTTTCTAGGAAATCGTCTTTCAATTGCCTCAAATTGGTGATAGAATCAGGAGTCATCCCATTCAACCATAGAGTTGCCTCCCCAAATAGAGACAATGGAAATAAGCGCAGCCGAATTGCATTCTGTCCAACTCCTGGATTGTCGAATGACTTGCATGTAGAGATGAAGTTGATCAGGTGCATAATCGGATCATGGCCTGTGAGTCCACCAAATAAACCTTTGAGCTGCAATAGCTGAATCATGGTGCTAGTGATATTGAACTTTGCTCCAGGTTCCAAGGGCGGAGGAATAATAGCTCCTGTAGCACCAGCTCCATCCAGATCTTCATCATCATCATCAAAAAGAGCCTGCACAGCTCGGCGGTCAGGTCTTATTCTAGCTTGACGATCTCTCCTATGCATAGGTGCCGCCACCTCATCAGTACGCCTAGGATTTAGTAGCTCCTCATCACCCAGGTCCTCATCATCAGGATTTGTTGCCCGACCTGGGTTATCAATATTCTGTTGATGCACTTGAGTAGCTGCCAGTGCAGCTAGTCTAGCCTGCTCCTGTTGAGCTGCCCTTCTGTCAATGTCACGTTGTGCATCCATCCTGCCAATAGAACCTGATTAGAACAAAAACAACAGCTAAAAGTAAAATCTGAGAACTTTTGACCAAAGGGTCTAGTAACTATCACAAACTTAGTTGACAACTGTATTCCCCGGCAACGGCGCCAATTTTTGATAACGATCAAACTACAGCTCTCGTAAGAGTGTAAGCGGTCGTTGTCAAATATATAACCCAACTGGGTTGGGTATCGATCCCACAGAGAATAGTCGGTCACTAAGTAAGCAAAGATTATTAGACTTTTGGTGCAAGTCTCGTAAAAGGGGGGATTTTGTAGCGTGCAATAATGTAACAAAATAGTAGAGTAAAAACGGAAAATAGCAAAGTAAAAAGGAAAGAATGTTTAGTAAGATGTTTAACCAATGAGAATTGATAGTTGGGGTTATGTCCACCTTATGAGTTATACGTCTCTATTGGCTATGAGTTATGCGGAATTCAGACATGCATATGCTTATAGAGAATTGTATTCTATGGTAAATCCAGGCGTCTTTCGACCATCAAGGATTATTTCACTTTAACTCTTTCGAGCTTAAAGCATGTCTAACGGTACAAATTCTCCAAGAGGTTAATCCAGTTACGACACTAACTTTTTAACAGGGGTTGAAGCCCTATTACCTTGACATTATCTCTTTTCCAGACATATAACTTTTCTTTCGAACAAGTTAATGCTATACTGGCGTATTCTATGCGTTTGCAACCACAAGAATTTGCATTAAGATGAAGAGAATAATGATATAAGCAGCATACGTGTCACAAATTCACAAACTCATAGCAATAGATAGTATCTCATAAGGCTTCCATAACCCCAACAGAGAAGTTTAGCTACTCATGATTGCAATGGAGATCACAATAAACATCATCATGATCTCACATTGGTCACAAGGGTCGTGCTTTCTCTGTCAGAAAGTAACGTGAATAGTACTAAATGTTGAAGAAAATAGAATTGAATAGAAAATAGGATGAATGAGTTGAATTGTAAGGGTTGAATGAATTAATGAGTGAATGAATAAAAAGTTCAGCACAATAGGGTATTTATAACACCTATATCCTATTCCTACTAGGCTACTGTGTACTTATACTAATCCTACTAGGATATTGCGTACTTATCCTAATCCTAATAAGTTACTGTTGATCCCCAAAGTCTTTAGAATTGCTGTTTTTGCCCGGGACAGGTTTTCCATGCGTCACTTTTAGTCCCTAGGCGTCCAAGCTCTCCTTTCCTTCTTTTGTGAAGCTTCCTTGGGCGTCAAGTTATCCATAAAATGCTGAAATCTTCATCATTTATACCTGTAAACTTGCTAATTACGTTTGTTAGCTCACTTACAGGAAAAAGGACTAAAAGTGCATGAATTATATATTTTGTCCTCAAAACTTAGCTAAAATATGGGTAAATTATAGTACTTTAGGCATGTAAATACGCCTATCATCAAGGAGCCATAGGGGGGGTCGTCAACCTATATACAATCCAATACCAATCTAATATGTGTAACTCTTTTCTGACACATACATCATCAAAGGGTTTTTAAAGATATCATATTTACTGTCAGAGAAAGCTAGTATTTCCATGATGGTACCAATGTATCATGAATGTATATGATATGAGAATGTAATGCTTATAAACTAATGTAACCCATAAACAAATAGAGTATGCTATACCAAAAACATGCCACTTGATACCACACAAACACTCTAATCTTTTTGTAAACACCTTGGACAAACTTTGGGATTTGGAATACACTTGAGGAGGTTTGTCTTAGGGTTTTTATTCCTTTATTTTAGTTTACTTTTGGATTATTACATGAATTCCATAATTATGATTCTCTATAAGTCCATGAGTGGATAAAAACCCTCATTCGAGGTTAAGGCCAAGAACATTAGTACTTAAGCTTATTATTAAGTTGGTTTATGTTTATTATCATTATTGGCTTTTCATATATCCTTGTTGTTACTATCATACAAATTCTTGAACCCTTAGGATAAACACATAATTTTATCATGAGCTTAAAAGAAGGGATGATAGAATAGACCGTCGGATATATACAATGGGATCATAATCATTCAATGAGCTAAAGTTATGATTTGTGGTTGGGATAGTAATATACCTAATTCGGCCAATTTGGTTCATATACAGAAAGAATACAAATACATTTAACTTAGTTCTTACATCCCCACTTAATGAAGTAGTTGTTAGGCTAAGTTAGATAGTTGATTAGAGGTTTTGAAGACCATAGTGGTGTTATCAACCTTGCGAACTAAGAACTAAGATAATTAACTAAGCAAAAAAGATTACGTAGCTAAGTAGGATTGTTTATAGTGCCTTAACCCTGGGATTCTCCCTATAATTTTTCAAGTATTTTATGTTACTATATTGTTTACTTTTAATATTAGTTTTCAATTAGCAAATGTTTTAGTTACTTTTGGCACTAGTTTAATCTTCTTAAAGAGATAAAATTTGATGTTGTTGAGATAAAGTTCTTGTCTGATAGATACTTGGATTTTAAAGGCTATTTTACTACTTGGTGGACTATGTACACTTGCTTGTGTGCTTGGGCACAAAATGTTTTTGGTGCCATTGCCGAGTATTTGCAAATTGGCAATTGTCTTACTTTTAGTTTTCCTATTTCATTTTATAGGTGTAATAAATTAATCTTAGCTTTTGAATTTGTAGGTTCAGGTTGAAAAAACAAGCAAGTTGACAAGGGAAAGGGATTTGGTTGACCCATATCCAGAACTTAAGCAACGCTTACACCAGTTGAGGAGAGAAGCAATACTTCTCACGGGATACCTCAGATTCAGCAGGAGAAAGACATTCCTACATCAATAGCTGAAGATCCTCCAACCAAATGATAGTACACAGTGGAAATCCCACTCTCAAGTAATGTTACCTCCACTATCTGCAGACTGACTCCTGGATGTAGATTTAAGTTGAAAAAGAACATGGTTCAACTTTTGCATAGCAGTGGGCGGTTTAATGGCTTGTAACATAAGGATCTGCAGGTCTATTTATAGAATTTCCTAGAGATCAGTGGCACATTTATTCACACTGGAGTCTTCACATAATATGTGAGGATCATGCTCTTTCCCTTCTAAAACTTGGGGAAAACAAAGAAGTGGTTGAATTAAAAGTCGTCAAGTTCCATCACTACATAGGATGATTTGGCAAAGAAGTTCCTCATTCATTTCTTCCTTTCGGCAAGAGAGCAAGGCTACGTAGTAAAATTTTAAGTTTTAAGCTGATGTTGGATGAGAATTTGTATCATTCTTAGAAGATTTTAAATCTCTACTTAGGGACTATCCACATCACCAACAGTCTAATGAGGTATTGTCTCACACTTTTGTTGAATCTCTTAACCATAATACAAAGATTTTCTAGATTCAGTTATAGGTGGTCAAGCACTGGAGAAAATTTATGATGAGTTGTATAACTTGCTAAACTGAATTACACTAGATGATCCTGACTAGCATGGTGACATATCTAGAATCATACTGAAAAATCCTGCAGGTATGATCGAAGTGATAGTGTCACAACTTTAGCCACCAAATTGTCAGCTCTTCAGAATCAAATGATGACACAGTTTAAAAAATTGGGGGTGAATCGATCTCAGGCCCAGGAAAATGCAATTCAGTAAACCTAGTTATAGTGTGAGATTTGTGGAAACAATGGTCACTCTGTAGACTTGTGTGGAGAAAATTTGGAATCGGTAAATTCTATGGGTAATGCACAAAAAGGAACTTATGGTAATACCTACAACTACAAGTGGAAGAGTCAACCTAACTCTTCTTGGGGAAATAATCAGACTCATCAGTTTTAACAGCAGCATAATATGTAGGATAATAATATTTAGGATACATTAAAGATCCTGGCCAACAAAAAACAAATGGTTGCTGAGATAAAAAAATTAATAACTTGCGATAAGAAGTTAGAGACATAGTTGGGGAAGCTAGCTCAGGCAAAGAATACTAGACCTTATGGTGGGTTTCCTAGTGACACAGAGAAGCTACATCAAGTTATAGAAATCACCTTGAGGAGTGGTAGAGACCACATTAATAGGCCTCCCAAGAAAAATAAAAATATTTGGGAAGGACTGGACCTACAATAGGTTGAAGAGAAGTAGGTTAAAGTTAAAGATGCTAAAAATTTAGGGAAGTATTAGACCCAAAAACAAAAGCTGCTGAGCACGTAACTGAAATACCACCACCCCTATTCCCTTAAAAGCTTAAAAGGGCTAAGGAGGATGTTTACTTTAAGAAGTCCTTTGACACGTTCAGAGAGCTTTACAATAATATTCCTTTGTTAGATTTTTTGCAGGGCTTGCCTAAGTAAGTTAAGTATTTGAAGGAGGTAGTGACTAATAAAACAAAGTTATAGGACATTGAGATATTGGCATTGATAGAGGAGTGCAATTCAGTGGTGATGAGGAAGATGCCTAGGAAGTTGAAGGATTCAGGATTGTTTCACCCTCTCTAAATAGATTGGTAAAAATAATGTGATCTATGTTGTGAGTGATTTCATGGAAAGCACAAACTTTATGCCCTAATTAGTGTTCAATACCTTTGATTTAGAAAAGCTGAGGCCATGTTTTGTGGTGTTCCAAATAGCGGATAGAACTAAAGTTCATCCCAAAGGAATCATTGAGGATGTGCTAATTAAGGCTGATAAGTTCTTTATTCATGCTGATTTTATTGTTCTTGATTATGATGTAGATGACAAGGTACCAATCATATTGCAACATCCATTATTGTCAACGGGAGGAGCACTGATTGATGTAAAAGAGGGCACTCTAAAAATTATATTTGATGCTGAAGAAGTGGTCTTCAAAGTATAAAAACTACTTAATCCACCTCTGCTTTATTAATATTTATGCATGATCATGACCATGGAAGTGTATGAGTGTAGGGTAGAGTTTGAACCACCAAAGACCACTTCAGACAGTCTCATAGAGTTGGCTAAAACACCCATTATGCTTGAAAGGGTGAATCTAAAATAAAAGCTTGAAAAGGATATTATTGATAGTTATATAGACCTTAATAGTACACACTAAAGAGATCATAAATGAGTAAGCAGACAGAATCTGAGTAGGATAAAGAGAATGAAGGAATATGAATGAGAAGTAGTGATGTGGGTCATGCCGCGACACCAATTCAAGAGCTGCTTGAGAGGCAAACCAAGTTAAGGTAGGTATTTTATTTTTATTTCATGTAGTTTTTATTTATATGGAGTCATAGGTTGATGGAAAATATGAGTACCACAAACCTGAGCTAAGAATCATAGCAGAGAATGGGTGTGAAGTCCTGCAAACCCTCATGATGTTTAAAGATGATACTATGAACGCTTAGAGGCCTCGAGTGTTATTTATATCCTTGATTTTAATTATACTTTGGGGACCAAGTATGTTTTTAAGTATGGTATGGGGAATCTTCCCATGGTGTAGTGTGAAATGATGTTTTAGGGGTTGTTTTTAATTATTTCCCTAGTTTTTAAATAAATATGAAAAAATTACAAAAATATTTTTTCTTTGGTAGGTCTTATATTTTAGTAGTTGTGGTTTCAGTCAAGTAGGTGCACACTTAACCTACCCCTTTGTTGTTCTTTTTGATTTTTTCCAAAGGGGTGCTCTTTGAACCTAGTCTACCTTTTTCATTTCTAGGAGTAAATTTAAAAAATTTTGTGTTAGGAATAAGTGAGATGTTCATGCTAGTTTCTATGTGTGATTACACGTGAAAAGTGGCCTTGCATGTAAAAGCACATTGGTTGTGTTGAATGGCTACATTTAAAACACCAAGTCTCATGTTTATGACTCTTGTGCGATGTTAGCTTAATTTTGAATTCGTGTGTTTCTTGGGTTTAAAGTCAATTATGATCCTTCTTGATTTGAGCACGTGCCATATGTCATGTAAGCCTTGTTAAATATTTTTTGTGACATATTGATGTCTAGAACTTGCTTGGTGTGTGTATGCAAAGTGAAATAAATAAAGTGGATAAGGAGGTGATATAGGCATTTCCTTGATAGCCATGTTTCATACCCACTTTTATCTACCCTTATGCATAATCTTAGTTAGCATTATTAAGCCTAAGCCTATTCTTTGGTAGCCCCATATGTAGCATATTCCCCTTCTTTGATTGACCATAATTTGATCCAGAGATCTTAAGAGCTTTAGTTGTAAAATTATTAAGGTTAAGAATTAAGAAAATAAAAAGGGAAGAGGTAAAAGAGACTCCCCAAAGTAGTATCTATTGGTGTGAAAAGTCGATGTGCTATAATTGGGAGTTATGTAAAGAAACTAAAGAAAATTGCGTGAAATTAAATCATGTGTTGATAGAGAATACTCCCTACTTTTTATGTGTAAACTAGCTTAAAGACATGGGGCAAAACAAAAGATAGTGTGAAGATAGAATTGGTGAGAACTAGGTTGATTAGAGAAAAGCTCAATGTTATATGTGATGTATTAAAACGCTTAGGGAAGATAGTCACTATCATTGACTAGAGTAGTTCCTACCCATCCCTTAGCCTACATTACAACCCTTAAAGTCCTATTTGATCCTAAGTCTTAACATTTTGATATTAGTAGAGTACTACACTAAGGTAAAGACTATGGTTCGCCTTCTGTGACATGTGAATTCCTTGTGAGAGTGAGCATAATTTGATTCTTGTACCCATTCTTGTATTCTTATGGTAAATTGTATCTCTGTGAGGGAATATGGGTAAATCTCGTTTGTGGTGAGGGTACATGTTTGATGATAGTTGGTTGAATTATATGATCTATTTGAATTATGTAATATACATGAGTTTGCAACCTTGGTATAGACAATTCTTAAGGTTAGGATGTTTTGAAGTAGTGTTCATGAGCTTCAAGTGTATATGACATGCATGACTATGGAACTTGCTATCTGTGCAGTCATTGTAGTTCTAGTTGGAGTGTCTTTCTTGTAATAGTAATGTTGTAGTGTTCCTTTTGTAATGATTAATGTGAATAGTTGTTCGAGGATGAACAAGGCTTTAAGTAAGGGGTGATGATCTTAGGTGAATTTAAGCACCTAAGTATTGTTATCCACTCTTATTTAACATAGTTTGGAGGACATATCGTATGCATAGTGAGTTAATATTCATGTAATTAAGAATATAAGTGTTGAACTACATGTTTACAATGTTTAAGGTATGTTCAAAAATAGTTTAGAACAAACATATGCACTTAGAGTTTTAACAAGGAAACTAGTGTTCTTAGCTTGATCTATGTATGTTCTAATTTATCTCGTTGGATTCTATTGTATGTTTAAGCACCCATTGATGGTGTTTTATTATATAGGAGTCCTTAGGGGATGTTGAATTTTATATATGATAGTAGAACAAGGTCTAATAATGATGGAAAAGCATCCACAAAATGAGGAACGTAATGCCAAATAGATGGAGCTTGCTTGGACAAAATCTAGAAAATTTGAGCACAAGGGCGTGATACACCCTTGAATCTCCATGTTAAGGACGTGACCCACACTTAGTCACAAATAACAATGGAAAATTCTAGTGAGACTCTGCGATAAAGGTGTTCCATGCCCTTTTATCACCAACTAGAGAGCACGCCACGCTCATGTGTCAAAATTAGCCAACGTGTTCCCACAATAAATAGAACAACCAATCTTTTTGTAAATAGATTGGACAACCTTTAAGTATGTAATACACTTTAGGTGGCTTATTTTATGAGTTTAATTCATTATTTTAGTTTACTTTTGGATTACTACATGAAATCCATAACTATGATTGTCTATAAACCTATGAGTGGCTAAACACCCTCATCCAGGGTTAAGGCCAAGAACATGAGTACTTAATCTTGTAATTAAGTTTTTTTATGTTTATTATCAATATTGGTTGTTCATATATCCTTATTTTTACTATTCTACGGATTCACGACCCTTAGGATAAACGCATAATTTTATCTTGAGCCCAGAAAGAGGAATGATAGAATAAAATGTGGGATATATGGAATAGGACCGTATTCATTCAATGAACTAAAGTTATTATTTTTGGTTAGGATAGGAATATACATAATTTTCCCTATTTGGTTTATATAATGGAAGAATACAAATGCATTTAACTTAGTTCTTACATCCCCGCTCAATGATGCAGTTGTGAGGCTAAGTTTGATAGTTGAATAGAGGTTCAGAAGACCATATTCATGTTATCAATCTCGTGAACTAACAATCAAGATAATTAACCAAACCAACAATATTATGTAGCTAATTAGTATTGTTCGTTGTAATACCCCTGGTTTAGGACTCTAAATTTTTTCCTGTGATTGAGCTCACTACTCATCCTACGACCCAAGTGACGAGTCATGGTCACTTGTTATGAGTTTTATGGTTCCACAACATAAAAGGTTAATGGAATATAAACGTTTTTTAAAGGCCTTATTGACTATGATTTGGTTTTAAATTAGAGCTTGGGGCTCATGGCTTCCCCCATGTTGGTGGATAATTGGAATGGCATGATTCTAAAAGCTTGGAAGTATATTGGTATGTCGATACCAACAGTGAATTCCTTAATACAAGGTTATTGGTTAATGGATGTGTTATGTGCAAATATTTTAATTGCGATTAATGGGGGTTGTGTAGTTTGACGTGGAAGGTAGAGGTCCCGGGGAGACCGATACGGGAAATCATGTTTTCCAGTATGGGGGTAATCATAATTGTGTGCATAGTTTACACTTGATATATATATATATATATACATATATATACATATATATACATATATATACATATATATATATACCTTGGATAAGTGTGGGGTCGTGGATTCCCTGGGCTATTTTTGGACTTCTCTAGTTCATGCGGCTAACACGCACTGGGGACCTTTCGATGGGGGAAGCTGCACCATATAGCCCGTAGGTGTTTCTAGGATATTTAGAGCTACACAGTCTAGGTTAATGATTTTCAAATCTCATTCTAAACCTTGTTCCCTAACCCGACATCTTATATATGTGTGTGTGTGTGTGAACATGTACACTAAGTTTGGACTTGATTCTCAAAATGGAATTATTTTATCCCTATCTTGAGTTACATGCTAGATCCCGCCCTGCTAACTATCCTAGGATGCTATATTGTTTTTTAATATCGGGTTTGAAGATACCTCTTTTAATTCTCTGTAGAACTAGGTGGATTCTGGTTCGACGGTTAGTCTACGGTGAAGTGGTGAGCCTTCATCTTCCATAAGGCCAGCCATTTCATTATTTTTCTTATGAATATCAAAATACTATCAGTTTCTTTTTATAATTTGGATTTATTTTTGGCCATGGTTGGGGGTCATGTCCTGGCTTAGTATGATATTTGGATTAGTTTAGAGGCTTTCATGGACATATATGTGGGTTGGATGGTGTTGTTGACTCTTGGAGCTTATTATTTAGCTATCTTAACTCTTTTTTCTTTATTCTCTGGTTATCTTCCACTTGTTATATTTGGAATATGTTTGGATTGTACAAAATGTGGGGTGGTCTCAGGTCCTCGGTGGGCTTGAGATATCCGTCACAACTAGGCCCGGGGTCCGGTCGTGAAAAGATTGGTATCAGAGCATAAGTTCAAGGTCATTGGATGTCCACAAAGTTATGTCAAGTCGAGTCTCTTTTATGGATGTGTAGAATGCCACACTTATAAGGGAGAGGCTACGAGGCATTTAGGAATGTTTTCCTTTCTTTTGTTCTATTTTGGGTAGAGATTGGTGTATCAAAAATCCTCTAATCTCTAGATTAGTCATATTTCGTATGATGCCTCCTCGAAGATCTGATGTTTGTATAAACTCTTTTAGCTCTTAGTACATGAGCATTCCTAGTTAAAAATTTTGTTCTAGGTGGAATTTTCAAGATTTAGACCCACCATCTTGTAGAAAATTCAGTCATCTTTCCAACGATATAAAATTAGCCTAAATTCGATAACTAGGTAAGACGTTATGGCGATTTAAAGTATCAGACGTTAAACACCATCATTTTGGTAACTAGCGCGTCGCGGAGCCAATTTAAATGACAATTGTCAATTTCCAGTGTGACTCCGCAATCTCACCTCGTCACAAAGGGCTTTTAGTTCCCAATTTTCCAATTCCAGTAAGGGACCGCGATTCCGCCTCATCGCGCCATGGTCCCAATTCCCAGTGGGCAGTTTCCACTAACACGACGCGATAGCGCCGAGTCGCGCCAGGGGGTAATTTCTAAAATGTTTGAAGGAAATCCAAAGTTTTGTCCAGGGTTAAATTGGTCTTTTCCCATGATATTATTCTGCCCAAGTATGAGATTAAAGCCCTAAAAGTGTTTTAAATCATTTATTTATTAATTTTTTGCCTAAATCAACAAGCTCTTTCTCTAAATTGGCAAAACCTTAACTTCAAGAAACCAAGGAAAATCTCAAAGAATTCACCAAGAACTTCAAGAAACTCATCAATTAAGGTATGTTATGTGTTCATCTATGGGTTCTTTTCACCCATAGAGTCTAAGAATCCCTTTTTAAACATACAAGATCTCAAATTTATGATTTCCATGTTTGAATTAGATTGAATTCATGTTCCTGATATTAGTTAGATTTCAATCCATGATTTAAATGCAAGTTTCATGACATTGAATAGGATGGGTGATGAATATGTGATTATCTTGATAAACCCTTGAATTTAAAAAGTTATTAATGTGTTTATGATGTTAATTTGGTCAATCCATGATTACGATAAGATTCATGAAAATAAAATAGTATTTAGGGGGAATTATATGAATTGCATGTTAAACCCGTGAAATTGCAAGTTTAGGCATTGTAGTTGCCATGTATATGTTATCCATGATTAGTTGGATTAAGTTGTGCTCCCTAAGTGTTTTATAGGAAGTCCATGTGAATTAAATGATGAAATCAAAACATGCTAGTAGATGTACAAGTTTATGCCCTACAAGTGCTTGATGAAATGTCTCTATGAGTGAATTATGGACAAGTGTACATTGTCATGCTTTTCAAGATTATGCTATGCTTTACTTTTCATAATATCGAGTCCTAGGGGTATTTAATACCCAATAATCTAGTTTTTTATTTAGAGCCAGTGTTAGTTACAAAATAGTATCACTTATTTCATGATCAGTAGAATTCTGTCAGTTAAAGAACTCAGTCGAACTCAGTTAGTTATACAACTCAGGGAAACTCAGAAAACTCAGTATTAGTCCAGTCCAGTTCGGTATAATCAGTTCAGTGTCTATTCAGTTGGGAGTAGGATTTAACATCGAGCGATCCTAGGGATGGGGACTCACCCGTTAGTTAGGACTGGGTTCCTAGAAACAATCCCTAAGTGTTAGAATTACATAGCCCGTGTAGGTTATGAGATGTCACCCATTAGATAGGACTGATATACTCAGGGATCACCCACTAGTTTAGGACTGATCTCAGGGATCATCCTTTAATTAGGACTGACTCTACAATAGTTGTTAGTTCCCGTGTCACGGTGCTAGAACCCTTCCAACTGGGGTCACAGGTTGGACCCCTATTAACTCAGATTTGGGGCATGTCGGTTAGATGATTACCTCCTATAGTTTTAGTTTCAGTCTTCAGTTTAGAACTTAATTCTGTTTTATAGAGTCAGGACTGTCAGACACAGTCAATCAGTATTAGTAAATTAGTTATCAGTAACTTTAGATATCAGTACTAAACTTTAAAAAATCTCAATTACAGTCAATACATATATGTACAGTATTGCATACTCAGTGATTTTTTGTAGTATCAGTTTTCCACGTACTCTTATATTTAGTTACTCTACATCAGCAGACAGTTACTGTTATGCATATGAACCCTTCCATTCATCCTTACATCATCTAGCATACTAGTATATTACATGTACTGATGCATACTCTTTATTTGTGCTATAATGTCTCATATCATAGGTTCGGACGCTTAGGATCTCGACCGCACTTAGACAGATCCAGTCAACAGTTTCAGATTTAGTAGTGAGTACTCATCTTTCAAGGATATGCTTTCATTTTAGTATTTTAGTTGTTGTATTTAGTTGGGGGCTTGTCCCATCAACTCCACATTCAGACAGTTCAGTTAGAGGCTTTTCAAACTAGGCTAGTTCAGCCAGTATTTCAGATTTTAGATGTTTTGTCAGATATTATTGTTATCAGTATTCATATTATAAACCTTTTTGCATTTTAGCCTAATTTTCGCATTATCTCAGTATTATTATTCAGTGCTCACAGCAGGTACTAATCATAGGTTAGCTTGTGGTCCTTAGGGGTCGTAAGCACCGTATAGCGTCCGAGGTATAAACTCGGGGCATTACAAACTTGGTATCAAAGCCTAAGGTTCAACAGAGTCCTAGGGAGTCTGAAATCCGCATCAAGTAGAGTCTTGTGCATGGGTGTGTAGCGCGCCACACTTATGGACAAGAGGCTATGAGAAGTTTTTAGGAAAACTTTCTCTTCTTTCAGTATTTATGTCGTGCGAATCAAAATGAGCTCAAGTTAAACTCTCAGTCTAATTTTTCTCTTCCTTTCTGCTTACAGAACATGCCTCCCAAAAAAAACTAACAAAAGAAGAAATGAAAATCAGTCATCACCTTCTCCCGTTTAGGCAGATCCACTGAATGCGTATGTCTCTCATGCAGAATTAAGAGTTGCATTCACTACTCTAGCCAATTCTATAGCGGTTCAGAATGAACTACCAGCTACTATTCAAGCCAACCCAGTGGCCAATACTACTATATCCAGGATTTGGGACTTCACCTGAATAGGATGGGAGTGATCCACAGGAGTTCCTCGATCAGGTTCAGAAATTCACAGATATCATGGGAGTGACTTCCAGTAAGAGTTCCAAGTTAGCAGCCTATCATCTATAAGATATATCTCATATGTGGGTTAAGCAGTGGAAGGTAGATAGAGGCGCAGATGCAGGGCCTATAGAATGGGAGGAGTTTGGTACAACTTTCTTAGATAGATTCTTTCCCTTTGAGCTAAGAGAATCCAAGGTGTTAGAGTTCACCAATATCAGGAAAGGTAGTATGAGTGTGAAAAAGTACTCCCTCAAGCTTACTCAGTTAGCCAGGTATGCTCCCCATGTAGTAGCTGACAATAGGTCCAAAATGAGCAAGTTTATTTCCAGTGTATATGATAGGGTGGTGAAGGAGTGTAGAACTACAATGTTAATAAAAGAGATGGACATATCTAGGATTATGGTCCATGCTCAACAGATTGAGGAGTAGAATCTTAAGAAAAAGAAGAGAGAGAGAATAAGAGGACTAGAATAGATAGCTTCAATTTCACTCAACCTAATTCAAAAAATGGTAACCGTTCCTAGTTTCATCTAAAATCTTTGGTTCCAGCTCCATCTTTAGCTAGTGCGCCAATACCAAAGTTCAGGAATGACAGTCATGATGGGGCACCAATCTCCAAAACCCAGGGTAGTGTAAGCAGTGGTTGTACCCATCCACTTTGCGAAGAATGTGGTAGAAATCACCTAGGTGTGTGTAGAGCAGGCAGAGAGGTGCATTTTAGATATGGTAATCCAGGCCACAGGATGTGGAAGTGTAGAGTAATGGTTTAGAAGGGAAAATATTTGCGTCAACAGGGTTAGTTCAACCATCTTCCAGTCCCATTCTGTCTCTTGACTCTGTAGGGCGCCACTTTTAGTACCACTAGTGGTCAACGCCAGAACAAATTTTATGCACTCCAGTCTCTCCATAATCAGGGAAGTTCTCCTAATATAGTTATAGGTATGTTATAAGTCTTTCATCTTTGTGTCTATGCCTTGTTATACCCTGAGGATTTACTTCCTTTGTAACCCCTACATAGCGGTGAACTTTGGTGTCAGACCCAAAATATTAGCAGAGCCCTCCTCAGTGTTTCCCCTAGACTCTAGAGTAAAGTGGTGACAGCTCAGTTTGGATTTGTTGATTAAGTATTTCATAGCGTTAGAATAGTTTCTTTAAGCCAGAGGGGATGGTAGAACAAGTACCAAGTGAGGCTTTCAAATTTTAATAGTAATATCAGTAAGCGTGGGAAAGCAGTAGGAGGGGATGATGCCCAATCCACCTTTACCTCAGTGCAAAGTTTTATACTTCAGCTATCACGATATCTACTTATGCCTTACATGTTATCTCTATGATCATAGCTCATATTCGTGCATATTAACGAATATTATGTACTATTGCAGTTCCTAGTGTAAGGAGTTCTAGTTCACTCAGTGTTATGAATCATGTCCCATGAACGCAGAAACTCTAAACTTAGGTCATGCAGCTCATGACTCATATACTCATGTTATGCTTTACAGTAATATCACTTCCCATGACTCATGCTATGCTCTGAATGATAAGTAAAATTCAGACTATGTCATGTATTAAATTCAGACTATGCCATGTATATTCTCAGTTTAGACCTCTTGATAAATCCATGATGTTGATATTCTATTCCTCAGCTTCAGTTAAGTTTCAAGTCCAGTATAGTGTCCATTCATGCTTCAGGTCCTTATGTTTTAACCCTTTAGTGAACTCTCCTTAAAAAATAAATTAGAAATGAGCAATTGCTTAGATGGTAAAGAGAAAATGTTTCATGTTAAGGAAAGATTATTGCATGTTTCTTTTACACAAGGTAGTAGTTATAATGATAGGCTTGAATGTCATGATGGGTGTCTAAATGGCTAAATGCATTTCGAAGATTTGAGTAGGCTTGAACTAAGTGGGAGAATCCAATCTAGCTCAAACCTCAGTAGGTAGAGTTATCAGCGCCCATATTACAGAATTGTAGCTATGTTGAAATTTCTCATTCAGATGTCTTATTCAGACTATGCCCAAGATTCTTTGCCCCCTAAGGCCAATAGAACTTCATAGAAAGAATGTTGAAGGAATACTCCAATTAAGTATAATTTTTCAGTATGAGTTAATTTGTATAGCTAGCAATTCAGTTTAGCAGTCTAGAAGACAAGTCCCTATGGTTTCCACCTCTCTTATTCAGGAGGAAATTCCTTCCGGACTATGCATATCATAAATTCAGATCGGATCATGCATTAGTTTTAGATTCCATATATTCAATCATGATTTAGTTCATAAATGTCTCGTACATCCTCTCAGTCTTTCCTTAGCATTTCAGCTTAGTCAGTATCTTCCGAAGGAAATAATGTTCCAAGGAGGAGATATACTATAAACCCCATGAGATTTCATATCCTAAATCTTTTGTCTTCTTCACGCAACAAGATTCAGTTTGAAGTAATAGGAACTCATAAGTTGACCCTCATATTTTGATCTCAACCATATAACCCTTCTTATGTCATGAAATGTATTCAAGAAATCAGTTTAGTTTATGACATGCAGTTCATGTATCATGTCTCAGACTCAGTTATGTTCTTAGGTTCCCATTCGTGCATGTTCAGTAAATGATCTCAGATTCATCAGTATTCTCAGCTTGAGGTAATAGTCTTCCTTATATTTATTTAGTTCCATGTCCAGTTACAGTTATGAACTTGGTATCGATTACCATTTTATATCATTCTCATTGCAGTCATACATTCATGAATCAGGTTTAGTCATGTAATCATGGTTCAGTTGTGCATGTCCAGTTGAGTATGTAAACTCAGTCTTTCAATCTCATCTTAGATTACCCTGTCTTATTCGAGGAAGAATATTCCCAAGGAGGAGATAATGTAATACCCCAAAAATTTCCTACCTCAGTTTAGCTATCAATACATGAGCATTTCTAAATAAAATTTTCGTTCTAGGTGGAATTTTCAATATTTAGACCCACCATCTCGTAGGAAATTCGTTCATCTTTCCAAAAATATAAAATTCACCTAAATCCGATAATTGGGTAAGAAGTCATAGAGATTTTAAGTTTCAATAGTTGAACACCATCATTTTGATCACTAGCACATCGCGGAACCAGTCTAAATGACAATGGTCAATTTCCAGTGTGACTCCGCGAACACACCGCATTGCGGAGGGCTTTCAGTTCTCAATTGTCCAATTCCATCTAGGGACCATGATTCCGCTGCGTCTTCCCATGGTCCCAATTCCTAAGGGTCAGTTTCCAGTGACACGACGCGATAGCACCGTGTCGCGCTAGGGGGTAATTTCGGAAATGTTCGACGAAAATCCAAAGTTTCATCCTGGGTTAAATTTATCTTTTCCCATGATATTATTTTGCCCAAGTGTGAGATTAAAGCCCTAAAAGTGTTTTAAATTAATTATTTATTAACTTTTCCCCTAAATCAACAAGCTCTCTCTCTCAATTGGCAAAACCCTAACTATAAGAAACCAACAGCAATCTCAAAGAATTCACAAAGAACTTTAAGAAACTCATCAATTAAGGTATGTTAGGTGTTCATCTATGTGTTCCTTTCACCCATAGATTCCAAGAATCCCTTTTTAAACATACAAGATCTCAGATTTATGATTTCCATGTTTGAATTAGATTGAATTCATGTTCATGATATTAGTTGGTTTCAATCCATGAGTTAAGTGCAAGTTTCATGACATTGAATAGCATGTATGATGAATATGTGATTATCTTGATAAACCCTTGAATTTAAAAAGTTATTAATGTGTCTATGATTTTAATTTGGTCAATCCATGATTATGATAAGATTCATGAAAATAAAATAGTATTTAGGGGGAATTATATGAATTGCATGTTAAACCCATAAAATTGCAAGTTTGGCATTGTAGTTGACATGTTTATATGTTATCCATGATTAGGTGCATTAAGTTGTGCTCTCCGAGTGTTTGATAGGAAGTCCATGTGAATTAAATGATGAAATCATGACATGCTAGTATATGTACAAGTTTATGCCCTACAAGTGCTTGATGAAATGTCTCTATGAGTGAATTATGGACAAGTGTACATTGTCATACTTTTCAAGATTATACTATGCTTTACTTTTCATGCTATCGAGTCTTAGGGGTATTTTATACCCAATAATCTAGCTGTTTACATAAAGCCAGTGTAAGTTACAGAATAGTATCAGTTATGTCACGATCAGTAGAATTTAGTCAGTTATACAACTCAGGAAAACTCAATAAACTTAGTATTTGTCCAGTCCAGTTCAGTATAATTTGTTCAGTGTTTATTCAGTTGGAAGTAACATTCAGCACCAAGCGAGCCTAGGGATGGGGACTCACCCGTTAGTTAGGACTAGGTCCCTAGAAATAATCTCTAATTTCCAGAACTACGTAGCCAGCGTAGGTTATGAGATGTCACCTATTAGATAAGAATGATATACTCAGGGATCACCCACTAGTTTAGGACCGATCTCAGGGGTCACCCTTTAGTTAGGACTGACTCCACAATAGTTGTTAGTACCCGTGGCACGGTGCTAGAACCCTTCCAATTGGGGTCCTAGGTTGGACCCCTATTAGTTCAGATTTGGGGCATATAGGTTAGATGATTACCTCTTATAGTTTAAGTTTCAGTCTTCAGTTTAGAACTCAGTTCAATTTTACAGAATTAGGACTGTCAGACACAGTCTATCAGTATCAGTAAATATGTTATTAGTATCTTCAGATATTAGTTACTTAGTTAACAAAAATTAGTACTCAGCTTCAGAAAAGCTCAGTTACAATCTATACGTATATGTACAATACTACATACTCAGTGATTTTCCATAGTATCAGTTATCCACGTACTCTTATATTCAGTTACTCTATATGATTCAGTCAGTTACTATGCATGCATATGAACCCTTGCATTCAGCCTTACCTCATCTAGCATACTAGTACATTCCACGTACTGACGCATACTCTTTCTTTGCGCTATGATGTTTCATATAAAAGATTCGAATGCCCAGGATCCCAACTGCTCTTAGACAGATCTAGTCAGTAGTCGCAAATTTAGTAGTGAGTCCTTATCTATCAAGGATATGCTTTTATTTTAGTATTTCATTATTTTGAGTTAGTTAAGGGCTTGTACCATCAACTCCAAATTCAGACAGTTCAGATAGAGGCTTTTTAGACTAGACTAGTTCAGCTAGTATTTCAGATTTTAGTTGTTATGTCAGATATTATTATTATCAGTATTCAAATTATGAACCTTATGGAATTTCATCCTAACTTTCGCATTATTTAAGTATTATTACTCACTGCTCACGGCAGGTACCAGTCATGAGTTAGCTTGTGGTCCTTCGGGGTCGTAAGCACCGTGTAGCATCAGGGGTATAGACTCGAGGCGTTACAATATCCTACCTGAGGACTATATAGATGGAACTCGACCTTCTTATGGGGTGCAAACCCGATCTAAAGGTCCTTTCTTCTGATTTTATTACCCCACATGGAGTTCCATAAGTCCTCACTAGTCCTCCTTCAATTGGTGACATTCATGCTCAGTCACCTCAAGAAGATATCTTTAATGCCGAGTTTCGTCATTTTATTCACCTGTTGACTTAGTTGGTCACTTTCAAGTCTTGCTAGTTAGATCAGGGTGGTTCTTTTGCTCTTTTTTTTAGAGGTTACTTAAGTTGGTTAGTTCATGAGGTTGAATCCCCCAACCTTCATAGGCTCTAGGGTTGAGAAAGATCCTCAAGGATTTATTGATGAGATAGAGAAAATCTTTAGGGTGATGCATGCTTCTGATTTTTAGGGTGTGGAGTTTTTTGCATATTAGTTGAAAGATGTGGAATATCACTGGAATGAAGAGTTGGAGAAGTTGAGAGGTGATGATGTTGAGCCAGCTATATAGGACGAGTTCTCTGGTGCCTTCCTTGATCATTTATTTCCTCAGGAGTGGAGAAAAGCAAAGGCAGAAGAGTTTGTGAATCTGACGCAGGGTAAGATAAGTGAGAAGGAATATTCCCTAAAGTTTCATCAATTGTCTCACTATGCTCCAAAGTTTGTCTAGAATGAGAGCCAGAATTAGGAAATTTTCTTCTGGTTTGTCTCGTGATTTGGTATTGGGGTGTATGGTTGCAATGTTGAATAATGATATGGACATTTATAGACTTTTAGTTTACATGCAGAAAGTTAAGGATAAGAAAAGAAGTAGGAAGAAATAGGAGAGAGGTAGAAAAAAAGTTTAGGTATTTAGAGCAGGGTATAAATCAGCAGAACGGTGAAAGATAAGGTAGGCAGTGGAGCAAGAAGAACACTTGGGGAAATTCTGGTTCATATTTATCGGTTAGTGCACTTTATCCTAAGTTATCTGGTGATTATTGCTTTCAGGATGATAGGTGTTTTAAGGCATAGGGTACCCAATATCCATCTAGTAGAGCTCAGTCATCCCCATCATATCCTCTATGTCGATTTTCTGGACAACTTCGCTGTGGTCAGTATGATTAGGAGAGGAAAAAATGTTATAATTATGGAAAACCTGGTCATATGCAGCGATATTGTACGACATCTAAAGTTTCCATGGGAGTGAATAAGGTCCCGATTACTACTTCTTTTTCTCTTGCACCAAAGGGTGCTACTTAGGGTACTGGAATGGGTCAGAATCATTTTTATGCTCTGGCTAATCACCAGGAATCCAAGGAATTTGCTGACGTTGTTACTGGTACATTACAACTCTTATCTCATGATGTGTAGTATTTTCTTGATTTGGGGTCTACCTGACAGCGCCCAAGCACACACACAAGTGTACGTGGTCTATCAGGTAGTAAAGTCGCCTTCAAGAAATTCGAGTATCAATCCCACAGGGTTTTTTTTCAACAACGATTCAATTCTAGTTCATAGTTTTAGTGCAAGAGTAACCAAAAAGAGAGTTTGGAAATTGTAACTGAAAGTAAAGTAATAGTACGTAAAGTCTTGAAACAATCAATAGAGTAAAGCCCAGGGTTAAATCACTTAGAACAATCATATTACATTATTAATCTTCATTCGTTAAATCACTTATATTGGTTGTTGATTCGTAGGGTTATTTGCATGATCATGGTCTCATGACCTCTAACCGATTGCCTAACTTGGACATTACAACTACATCATTGAATGGGGATGTAATAATCCAATTAAGTTATTAAAGTTTTCATCCTATGTTTGAATCAAGTAAGGCTTCTAGGTACATCCCTGTACTAGATGCTAATTTAAATTATTTATTTCATATAAGAATAAAAAACATAATTTGTTCATCCCTATGTTCTATCTCCCAATTCCCTCTCTCGAGATCACAAAGTCGACAATATATGTATTTCACGGGTGATCAATCCATAAAATAGTTAAAACAAAGATAAACAAGCAACCAAATATGATAAAAAATTTCGATGAAATCAATTCAAAAAATTAATACTCATTTTCTTGGCTTTAACCCCGGAAAGGGAGTTTTTAGCCAATAATATTCATAATCACGATCCAATATGAATACATGATATAATATAATTGAAAGCTAAATAAAGAGAATACTAAAACCTAAAATAATGTGTAGTAGCTCCCAATTTGTCCAAGGACATCTCCAGAATTCTCCAAGATTATGTAACATGTGTGTATATCTAATAAACTAATCCTAAACCTTGTAGGATTAAAAGATGTCACTATGATCTAAAGATTCCAAGATTCCAAGACACCTAACCACCTGAAAAATATATTATATTTATAGAATATGCTAATTCCTATCCGTTTATAAGTGGGAACTTGTCCAAAATTGCAGCAGTGGGATGAAGGGAGCGACACACGTATGAGAGCACCAAAATGAAGCTCGCATCATGGGCATGGATGCACCAAAATGACGGGTACGTCGTGGGCTAACCGCATGATGCCACTGAAATTTCTTCTAACTTTTTGAATAAGGAAAAAGACATGCTATGGATCAAGCGTCGCATGGTAATCTCGTGATCACACTAGAATTAGCATCCTAAATATATTCTAAGTGTTCAACGTCCCTTCTTTGTATTCCATGCTCGTGACATTATTTTACTTTGAATTCCCGTCTAATTCAATATCCATATATCATTATAATCAACTACAAAAGCATCCTACATCATCAAACACCATGGATTAGAGTTCAACACAATAAAGTGACAAGAACAACAAACTAAAAACTCAATCTAAGCACAAGTCTTGACCCCTTTACGCTATAATGTATTGTTGACTCTTGGCTCATTTTAATTGAATATTTCACACTTCAAGAAATTTTTTACAAAAAGTATTTACACATTAAAACCATAAGGAACTCATTTAACACACTAAAATCCACCGAGACTAACTAAAACGACACCTAAATCAAACTAGTAAGACTAGTTTCCTCGTCTAGACTCTAATTGATCGTTGTAAGTCCAAAATTGTTTGAAAACACCTTTACACATTATAATTACGTAATTTAAAACTTATATACTTAATTATATAATCATTACACAAAAACCACACGAATTATCCTCAAAACAAGGCTTTATAAGCTAAAACAGCAACGCTAGAATGCATAAATACATCCAACATCACTACCCTTTCTTATGTGACCCCTTACATGGCTACGTATTTCAGTTTTGGTCCTGAGACTATTCTTGAGCCTTTCTTTGTGTCTACCACAGTATGTGATTATATTATGGTTATTAAGGTCTATAGTATTTTTGTGGTGTCCATCCTTCATAGGGAGACGTTGGTGATTTTCATAGAGTGGGACATGGTGGATTTTGATGTTATATTTGAGATGGATTCACTCCATTCATGCTATGCTTCCTTGTATTGTAGTACCTAAAAGGTTAATTTGTGTTTCCCTAATGATCAGTAATTGAATAGGCGGGAAGTTCCTAAGTGCTAAAAGGGAGGTTGATTTCTTATATTAGAGACCGAAAGTTGATTTCCAAGGAGTGTCTATATCATTTGGTTCTTTGCAATCTGTCCCGGTAATTAATGAATATCTTGAGGTCTTTCCAGATGATATTTTTGGTTTTCCTCTCTATAGGGAAATGGACTTTGGGATTGATCTTCTACTGAATATCCATCATATCTCTAGTCCTTCTTATAGAATAACCCTAGTTGAATTAAAAGAGCTAAAGGGGAAGTTAAGGATATCCTTAAAAAGGTTTTCATTCGACTTAGTATTTCTCTGTAAGGTTATCCTATGCTTTTCATGCGTAAGAAAGATGGGACTCTTTGGATGTGTATAGATTATCGACTGTTGAATAAGGCTATAGTGAAGAATAAATACCCTCTTCCTAGGATTGATGATCTCTTCGACCAGTTTTAGGGTACTAGATATTTTTCTAAGATTGATCTTTATTTTAGGGTATCATCAATTAAAGATTTGGGAAGTTGACATTCCTAAAACTTCATTTCAAACATGATATGGTCACTATGAGTTTTTTCTAATGTCATTTGGATTAACTAATGCTCAGGCTTCTTTCATGGATCTTACAAATCGGGTGTTTTGATAGTTCTTGAGCTTGTTTGTTATTTTCTTCATTGATGATATTTGGTGAATTTCAAGAGTGATGAGGATCATGAAAAATACCTTCGAATTGTGTTGAAGACTCTTAAGGATTAAAAGTTGTATGCTAAATTCTCTAATTATAAGTTTTAGTTAACTGTCATGACCTTTCTTGGGAATGTTGTTACTAGTGAGGGGGTCAAGGTAGATCCATAAAAAGTTGAGGTAATTAAGAGGTGGCCTAGACCCACGACCATAAATGATATTTGGAGCTTCTTGGTCTTGGTTGGATATTATAGGAGGTTTGTTGTAACACCCCGAGTTTGTACCCCGAACGTCACACGGTGCTCATAATCTCAGAGAAACACAAGATAACCCATGAATGGTACCTGCTGCAATCACCGAATAATAATACTTTATAATGAGGAATTGATACAGAAATAGCCATAAGGTTCAAAACTGAATTCAAATACTGAATACTAAAAATCAATGTTGTAAACTGAACATCTGTCTAAAATCACTCTAGTCTGAAAAGACTCTAAATTGTCTGAAACATGGAGTTGATGGGACAAGTCCCCAACTAACTCTGACTATTGAAAATAAAATGATGTACTAAAATAATAACTCTATCCTCGAACTATGAGGACTCACCACTAAGCCTGCTACTGATAATTTAGGCTGCTAAGACTGGTCAGAAGCCCGTGCATCTGAACCTATGAATAAGACATCATTGCACAAGAGAAAAGTATGTGTCAGTACTTTGAATGTACTGGTATGTTAAGTGAGGTAGGTTGAAATGCATGGGTTCATATGTATGAACAATACTGACTGAGTTATAGAACTGAATAAGATAACGTGCATAACTGAACCATGCTGAAACACTGAGTATGCGCTATTGAGCACATAACTATATATATTATAACTGAGATCATAGTAACATTGGATACTGATTTTTGGATTACTGATAACTGAGTTACTATTTCTTATAATCTTGAATCTGTAGAACTATATAAGTTCTTTGCTGAGTTGAGTGACTATATCTGACAGTCCTGATTCTGTGGAACTAAACTGAGTTCTATACTGAGTCTGAAACTAAAACTGAGACTGTGGGAGGTAATCATCTAACCGACATGCCCCTTCTCTGAACTGATTCAGGGTCCAACCTGTAACCCCAGCTGGAATAGTGTCAGTACCATGCCACGGGTAAAGACAAATATTGAGACACCCGCATCTGGCAGGTGCTCTGAATAAGAACGGTGGTACCCTTAATTGGCAGGTAGGTCACCTCATCAACCCTCAACTAGCAAGTT
Organism: Capsicum pubescens; assembly: GCA_030864215.1. Taxonomy (NCBI): domain Eukaryota; kingdom Viridiplantae; phylum Streptophyta; class Magnoliopsida; order Solanales; family Solanaceae; genus Capsicum; species Capsicum pubescens. The sequence continues at coordinate 239,134,293 of CM061549.1, read as the reverse complement.
AATGTCTCAACCTATGTTGGCTATGTAGTTCTGGAACATAAGGATTGCTTCTAAGGATCACATCCTCTACTGGAAGGTAAGCCTCCATCCTCGGGTTCACTCAGTACTGAATCCTACTCCCAAATGAAAGACACTGAACTGAGTATACTAAATTGAATTAGACTAATACTGAGTTTTCCTGAGTTCTGTAACTGACTTAGCTCTATTGAGTTATGTAACTGACTAAGAGTACTACTGATCATGACATGACTGATACTATTCTGTAACTGTCACCGGCTTTAGGTAAACAGCTAAATTGTCGGGTATTAAATACCCCCAGGACTTGATATCATGAAAAGTAAAGTTAGAATAATCTTGAATAACATAACATTATTCACTGGTTCATACTTCATGCGCAGGGATATTTTATCAAATGCTTGTAATGCATGAACTTGTATACATGCTAACATGATATAATTTCACTACTTAACTCACATGAACAATTCATCAAACACTTAGAAGGCATAGTATATGCACATAATACTAAACAACATGTGACCATCATAATTTCAAACACCAAAGTCATAATTTCAAGGTTTTAGCATGGATTCACATGATACTACATGTATAATAAATAATTTGACATGAATCTTACAATTAATCTTGGATTATAAACCCCATTAACATAATGGTCATGAACATATTCAAACTAAAGCATGAAATTCATCAAATCCATTTACTTGTATTTAAAAAGGCTTCTTAAACTCTAAGGTTGGAAGGAAATCCTTGGATGAACACTTAACATAACTTAATGCTTGAATTCTTGAAGATTGAAGGTTAAATCTTTAGGATTTAAATCTTGAATTGGAATCCCTAGGGTTTGTTCTTGAGTAATTTTTAGAATAGAGAATGGATTTTACCTTTAAATGGGCCTAATCTCGTGTTTTGGGGTTGAAGTAGGGTGGGAAAAATACCTAATTATCCCTCTAGACATGGGCTTTTAGTGACTGAAAATATGCCCAGCGACACGTAGACCGATGCACCGCATCAATGGCATCAACGCGATGACCAACGCACAATATTGAGTTCATGTTGGTTCACTAAAATTGCACTGAAGCTGAAGAAAACTATCTGTTCGATGCGATTGGCGACGCGACTCATCAAGATCGCATCGACCCATTATTTTGGTCACCCAAACATGTTTCAAACGAGGTTTGAAAAATCCAAAACTCACCCGAAGTGACCTACTGACATTCCTGACCATGAATAAACTTAAAGATTGATATTTTAAGGTCATAAGGGTCGTGAAATAGGATTTTCAACTTACAAAGGCTAAAATAACTCTAAGTATGAATACTTACCTAAAATCTTTCTAAGTCTGTGACCCCTTAACAAGTTTTAAAGAACTGAATTAAGTTTAGGATTTTGTAGGGTCTTACATTTGTGGAGAGATTCTAATATATTATTGCTCCATTGATGAAGCTGACTCAAGAAAAGGTAAAGTTTTTGTTGTCGGATTTATGTGAGGGTCATTTTGAGAAGTTGAAGAATAAGTTGACTTCTACGCCAGTTTTGACCCTGCTTGAGGGAACTTAAGGATTCATTGTTTACTGTGATGTATCCCATGTAATACTAGGTTGTGTGTTGATGTATCATGGTAAGATGGTGTCTTATGCTTCTAGGCAGCTTAAGGTTTATAAAATGAATAAGCCAACTAATAATTTAGAGTTGGCGACTATGGTTTTAGCTTTGATGAATTGGTTTCATTACTTGTATGGGGTGTATGTAGACATCTATTTAGTTTGAATCACAGCAGAGGCAATGGCTTGAGGTTCTAAAGGACTATGATATGAGCCTTCAATACTATCCAGGTAAAGCTAATGTGGTTGTTGATGCTCTTACAAGGGTTTACATGGGAAGATTATCCCATATGAATAAGGAGTAAAGAGGATTGGTGAAGTATATTCACCGGCTAGCTAATTTTGGAGTTGATCTTTTGGACTCTAAGGATGAAGGGGTAATTATCCAAGAAGTGACTAAATTAACTCTTGGTGTTGAGGTGAAGGATAAGCAAGTTTTGGACCTCATTCTTATACAGATTAAAGGTGATGTGGGATAACATAAGGTTATGGCCTTAGAATATAGTGGTGATGGTATTCAAGGTATTAAGGTAGGTTGTGTATTCCTAATTTTGATGGGCTACAAGAGAGGATCTTGATTGAGGATCATGAGTCAATGTGTATGGTTCATCTGGGTTTAACAAAGATATATCATTATTTGAAACAGATTTATTAGTGGAACAACATGAAGAGGGATGTGGCTAATGTATGGTGTGTCAGCAAGTGAAGATTGAGTACTTGAGGCCTGGCAGCATATCTTAAGAGATTGGTTGCCCATGTGGAAGTGGGAGATGATCAGTATGGATTTTGTTATGGTTCTTCCATGGTCTTGAAATTAGTATGATTCAATTAAGGTCATTATGGATAGTATTACTAAGTCAGCTCACTTCTTGCATATGAGGACTACCAACTCCGGTGAGGACTGTGCCCAGTTATTTATTAAGGAGATAGTTAGATTATATGGTGCCCCTATTTCCAGCATTTCAGATCGAGGTATGTAATTTTTTTCTCACTTTTGGCACTTGTTTTATAAAGTTTTGGGGACTAAGGTGAACCTTAGCACCGCTTTCCACCCTTAAATTGATGGACAAATAGAATTGACTATTCTGGCCTTAGAGGATATTCTAAGGACTTGTATGATTAATTTTTGAGGGAATTAGGTTTATCACTTTCCTTTCATTGAGTTTTCATGTAACAATAGTTATCACTCTAGTATTGGAATGGCTCTATCTGAGGCTTTTTATGGTAGTAGGTGTAGGTCTTATATTGGGTGGTTTGAGGTTGGTGAGACTTTATTATTTGGTTCTGACTTAGATCAGTAGGATATAGAGAAGGTGAACCAAAAGTCTTATGCAGATGTGATGAGAAGGGAGTCAAAATTTTATGTAGGTGATTAGGTATTCTTGAAAGTATCTCCTATGAAAAGAGTGATGAGGTTTGGGAAGAAGGGGAAACTCAGTCCCCATTATGTTAGTTCGTACTAGATTTTAAGAAGAGTTGGAAATATTGTCTATGAATTAGAGTTGCCTGCGAGTTTGGGATCCATTCATCTGGTTTTCCATATGCCGATGTTGAAGAATTGTGGGTGATCCTTCTTTGATTGTTCCTTTGGAAGATGTTGGTATTTTGAATTTGTTGTATTATGAGGAAGTCCCGATTGAGATTTTGGATACGCAAGTCCATAGATTAAGGACTAAGGAAGTAGCTTTGGTAAACTTCCTTTGGAGGAATCAAAAGGTAGAGGAATTTACTTAGGAAGCCAAAGAGGACATGAAATCCAAATATCCATTCGTATTTCCCATGACAGTGCTTAAGGTATGATTCCCGTTCTTTTTCTAGTGGCCTTTTGAATTTTTCTTTTAGATGTGTGTACATTCTCTCTTATTAATAGTGTTAATGGGTACCTTGACTCCTTATTTAGTAAAGAATGATCTTGAGGGGGTGGGCGTAATATAATACCCCAGGTTTTGGACCTTGAAATTTTTCCTATGATTGACCTCACTGCTCAACCTATGACCCAAGTGATGAGTCGTAGTCACTTATTACGAGTAGTATGGTACCACTCATAGTCCAAATAGTAAGTTTGTCTAATGATTCTACCTTGATAACTATTGGAACCTTATGAGTCATAAGGAATTGTCATGAGTCGTAGGGGGTGCCTCGTGACCAAACCAGTAAAGGGTGCCCAAGAGTCTGCCCAGACTACGACTTGGCATCATGAGTTATGATGCTAGAGTATGAGTCATAGGGTAGGACTTATGGTGTCACTAGTATGTATACCCTAAGCCATTACACAGTCTACGAGGCGTGGTTACGACTCGTTACCAGTGACCACGTGTCATCACGTGACCTATAGTAACTGGGAGTTATTTTTCTGCACATTTTTCATTGAGGGTAATTTGGTCTTTTCCCTTCCTTTACACTATTACCATAACTTAAAACCACCCCTTAGCCCTATTTCCACCCAATTAACATAATCATAAACTACTCTTCTCTCTTAAATTTCTCAATCAAAATCAAGGATGGGGTTTCTAGGGAATGGTCATCTAGGGCTCAAAGTGTGGTTTTTCTCTAAATTCTTGGTATTTTCAGGCATGTATATCTTCCCTAGAGTTGTATTTATCATGGAATGCAATGGTTTGATATTCATGTGGTTTTAATGTTTAGCTAGAGTTTAGGTTGAGGGTTTTGGATAGTTATTGTATAAATGGTATTCCCATGGTTGACATGCATTTGTTTATGCTATATTGACGGATTTTGGAACTCATGAGGTGCATGGGTCTGTATATTGGAATGGGGGTCGTTGATTCCCCCAAACTTATGAATTTTGGTAATGAAATTGGGAATAACCTCAACCCATCTTTATGAAATTGTCTTTAAAACATGACTATATGCATAAATTAACCATTTTGAAATTATTGCATTGCATAAAAGGTTAATGGAATATAAATGGCTTTGAAAGGCCTTAATGGCCATGATTTGGTTTTAAATTGGAGCTCAGGGGTCATGAACTCCCCCAAGTTGGTAGATAATTAGAATGGCATGATTCTAAAAGCTTATAAGCATATTGGTATGATGATACGAAAGACAAATGTCATAATACATGGACTTTGGTTAATGGATGGGTTATGTGCAAATATTTTAATTGGGCTTAATGGGGATTGTGTAGCTCGTTGTGAAAGTAGAGTTCTTGGGGGAGGATGATACTAGAAACCACATTTGCAGACGTGGGGGTCTTCAAGATTATGTGCGTAGTTAATACTTGATATATATACACCTTGGATTGGCGTGGGATTGTGGATTCCCTGTACTTTCCTTGGACTTCTCTAGGTTGTGAGGCTAACATGCATGGGGGCCCTTTTAGTGGGGGAAGCCAAAACCATATAGCCAGTGGGTGATTTTTAGGATGATTAGAGCTACACTGACTAGGTTAATGATTTTAAATCTCATGCTAAACCTTGTTACCTATCCCAACATCTTATATATATGAATGTATTCATGCATGCAAACATGTACACTGAGTTTGGACTTGATTTTTGAAATGGAATTATTTTATCCCTATCTTGAGTTACATGCTAGCACTCGCCATGATCACCGTCCTGTAACACTACATTGTTTCATAATATAGTTTTCAAGGACACCGTTTTTACCCTTGTGCAGTGTTAGGTAGATTCTGGTTCATCAGATAGTTTGCGTTGAAGTTGTGAGCCTCCATTTTCCAGAAGGTTGGACATTTCATTACTTTCCTTATGAGTATCAAAATCTTATTTGTTTCTTTTCATATTTTGGATTACTTTTAGGTCATAGTCGGGGGCATGTCCTGACCTAGTTTGATATTTGAATTAGTTTAGTAGCTTTTGTGGATATATTTGTGGATTGGATGGTGTTGTTGACTCTTAGAGATTATTTTTGAGCTACCTTAAATCTTTTATCTTAATTCTCTGGTTTTCTTCCACTTGTTATTATTTAGAATATGTTTGGATTGTATAGGATATAAGGGTGGTCTCCAGTCCTCGGTGGACTTGAGATACCCATCACTACTAGGCCCCAAGTTGGGTCATGACAATCATAGTGTCTTAACCCTAGGTTTCTCCCCATTATTGTTAAAGTACTTTATATTACTGCATTGTTTACTATTAATCTTAGTTTTCAATTTCAAATTTTTTTGATTACTTTTTAAACTTGTTTAATCTTCATAGTGAGCTAGAATATATAGATGTTGAGTATAGCTTCTTATAGGATCGATACTTGGCTTTTAAAGGACATTTTACTACTTGGTGGGCTACATACACTTCTATATGTGCTTGGACGCAACAAGTTGATAGAGCCATTGCTGGGGACTTGCGAATTGGCAATTGTCTTACTTTTAGTTTTACTATTTCATTTAACAGGTGTAATAACTTGATGTTGGTTCAAAATTTGTAGGTTCAGGTTTGAAAAGTAAGTAAGCTGGCAAGGGAAAGGGATTTGGTTTATCCATATCTTGAACCTGAGTGATGCTTACACCAGTTGAGGGGAGAAGAAGTATTTCACTATTGGATGCCTCAAATTCAGAAGGAGGAAGATATTCCTTCACTAATGGATAATGATCCACCAACCCGTAGGACAGTATGCAAATTTGCAATCCCAATCACAACTAATGTTACCTCTGCCATCTGCAAACCGACTCCTAAAGGGATATTTAAGCTGAAGCATAACATAGTGCAATTTTTGTACAATAATGGGCAGTTTACTGGTTTGTTACATGAGGATCCACATGTCCATTTATAGAATTTCCTAGAGATTAATGACATATTCATTCCAATTGGAGTCTTCACAGACTATATAAGGCATACACTCTTTCCTTTCTCACTCTTGGGGAAGGCAAAGAAGTGGTTGAATGTGAAACCAAAAATTTCAATCACTACATAGGATGATCTAGCAAAGAATTTCCTCATCTATTTCTTCCCATCCAGCAAGCAGTAAGGCTACACAGTGAAGTTTTGAGTTTTAAACATAAGCCAAATTAGTTTTTATATCATGCTTGGGAGAGGTTTAAATCTCTACTCAGGGACTTCCCATATCACCAATAGTCCAAAGAGGTATATCTCATACTTTTGTTGTCGCTCTTGAACATAATACAAATATTTTGCTAGATTCAGAATCAGGTGGTCAAACACTAGAGAAAGACTTATGATAAGTTGTATACCTTGTTGAACCGAATTTCACAAGGTAAGCCTGACTGGTATGGTGACATCTCGAGAAGTGCAGTGAAAATGCATATGGGTATGATCAAATTTGATAGTGTCACAATCTTAACCAACCAATTGTTACCTTTTCAAAATTAAATTATGACACAGTTTAGCAAATTAATGGTGAATAAGTCTCAGGCCAGGTAAATGCAATTAAACTATTCTAGTCTTGGTGTGAGATTTATGGCAACCATTGTCACTCTACAAACTTGTGTGGAGAAAATCTAAAATTGGTGAATTTTGTAAGTAATACATAGAAAGGAATTTAAGGTAATGCCTAAAACCATAAGTGGCAGAGTCAGCCCAACTATTCATGGGGTAATAATCAAACTCAACAGTTTTATAAAAAGGATAATATAAAGATCAATAATATTGAGGATACATTGAAGAAGATCCTGGAAAACCAAGAATAATTGGCTACTAAGATAAAATATCAACAACTTGACTAAAAAAAGTTAAAGACACGGTTGGGGAAGCTAGATCAGGTACAGAATACTAGGCCTCAAGGTGGGTTGTCTAGTTACACAGAGAATCTAAAGATGGTTATGGCAATCACCATAAGGAGTGGTAGAGACCTCATTGATGGGCCTCCTAATAAATAAGAAGGTTCAGGCAGAGTTGGTACCACAATAGGTTGAGGAGAAGTGGGTTATAGTTAAAGATGTTGAAAATTCAGGAAAGTCTGAGAACCCCAAAAACAAAAGTTATTAAGCATGTGAAAGACTACCACCCCCATTCCTTCAAAGGCTTAAAAAGGCTAAAGAGGATTCTTGATTTAAGAAGTTCTTTAACACGTTCAAAGAACTTCACATTAATCTTCCTTTGTTAGATGTTTTGTGGGGCATGCCTAAATATGATAAGTACTTGAAGGATGTGGTGATTAATAAAATAAAGTGGTGTCACATTGAGATGATGGCATGGACAGAAGAGTTCAGTTCGATGGTGATGCGAAAGATGCCCCAGAAGTTGAAGGATATTAGGAGTTTCACTCTCCCTATATAGATTGGTTATAATGATATGATCCATGCAATGAGTGATTTTGGGGTAAGTATAAACTTAATTCCCTTATCAGTATTAAATACTCTAGGTATAGGAAAGCGGAGGCCATGTTTTGTGGTGCTCCAAATGGTGGATAGAACTAGAGTTCATTGTAATGCCCCGATTCTGGTAACCGGAACATTGCACGGTGCTAACGATGCCAGAGGACCACTAGCTAAACCATGACTGATATCTGTACCTGTACACTACATAATGTAGGGTATAAATGCAGAATACGTAAAACTATAAGGACATAAGGTTCAAACTGAATAAAATATAATGTTTAAAATGTGGTATCACAATACCAAAACAACTGGAAACAACTGAAGTCTGAATCAAATCTAAAAATCTAGTCTAAAAGCCTCCAAATACTATTTGAATAAGGAGTTGAAGGAATATGTCTCCAACTAACTCCGTCTAGAAAAACTGAACTAAAATAATAAATGAAATAAAAATCATATCATCCTCTAATGAAGATGACTCACTCCAACTCTGAGTACTGGAATGCTACTGCTACTGCTGATCTGGAACTCGTGTCTTTGAACCTATGGTGTAAAATAAAAAGAAACACCATAGCGCAAATGCGTCAATACGATGGAATGTACTGAGTATGCAAGTGAGGTAGGCTAATCCAAGGGGTTTATATGCATTAACAACACTAACTGACTGACTAATATGAACATGAGAATACATGCATGAATATGTAATAACTGATATCGTGATAACATGATAACTGAATCTGAAATATTGGTATAACTGATAACATGAGTGACTGTAGCTGAAAGTCCTGAATCTGATAGAACTAGCTGAGTTCCGTACTGTATCTGAGTTGACTATATCTAACAGTCCTAAAAACTGAAGAATTATCTGAGTTCTTTTACTGAGACTAATACTGAAACCGTGGGAAATAGTTATGTAACCTACATTCCCTAATAAAATGATATAGCTAGATCGGGTTCCAATCTATTCCCTGATTGGAAGGGTGTCAATACCGCACCACCGGTAAGGATAAACTGTGAGTACCCTAATCTGGCAGAAACTCTAATGAGAATAGTGGGAACCCTAATCTGACAGGTCAAGCCACCTCATCAACCCTAAACAAACAAGTTTAGATGTCTCAACCTACGCTGGCTACGTAGTTCTAGAATGCAAGGATTACTACTAAGAATCACACCCTAGTCTAACAGGTGAGTTCCCATCCTTGGGTTCACTCAGTGCTAATTACTATTCCCATCTAAATGAACATTGAACATGATTAACTAAACTACACATGGACTGAGTTTACTGAATTATGTTGACTGATAGAATGTTACTGAGTTCATGAGATTACTGAGATTTTCCTGAGTCACATGACTGACTGAGTTCTATTGATCATGGCTTGACTGAAGATATCATGAAAACATGACTCGACTCTAGGCGCAAAACTATATTTTTTGGGTACAAGTACCCCCAGGACTCGATGGAAGGAAACTGACACAGCTATGACACTTCTTGATCGTAGGAATAAGATCCACAATTCATAATACCATAAGTAAAGGATTTCGCACTACATATAGACCTCAACATCTCACACATGATAGGGAATGCATATAACATGTACATACTTGTATAACTCAAATATCATGGACACTTCATATCACAACAACAACAATACAACAATAGCATGGAATTAATGTTGAGTCATAAGGGTTAGCATGGACTTGTCATTTAGGTACTATTGAGTTATGAAAACTTGATTTCTAGGATCCTAGGCATTATATCAAACACCTTGCATGCACACTTTATGGAATATGTGTGTTCATCAATTTAGCAATTCACACCACCCAAAATTCATATATTCAACTAATATGCCACCCTATTTTCATACAAACATACAAAGATTTCATCTTGAAAAACAATAATCAACCATCAATATGAACATAATCATACCACAACAAGATAATCACAATTTAATATTTAAAACCTGATTCTTGAGATCCATGGATGAAAGGGATCCATGGATGAACACTACACATACCTTAGATTGAGAATCCGTGAAAATTAACAGTGAAAGTTCTTGGATTTGGATCTTCAAATTAAAACCCTTGCCCTAGTTCTTGAGAGAATTTGATGAAAAGTAGTATATTTTGGTGTAAATGAGCATAAATCTCATGTTTTTGACTTATATTAGGGTGGGGGATTGACCAAAATACCCCTCAAAGCTTGGAATGAAAATGCTGAAAACTGGGCACCCACCAGACTTCCAGGGCGTCGCCCTGCCTAGAGTGCCGGGGAACCCAGGGCGACAACTCGCCTAGAGCGGTGCTCAACCCAGGGCAACGCGGGCAGATCGTCCTGAGCTACTGATTTGGAAATCCAAACATGCCCTTACGCTATCCGAAAAATTTTGAAACTCACTCGGGATGTACTACGAACTTAACCCATCGCAACGCAACTTGAAAATTGAAAAACAAATGTCTGGAAGGTCATCAAATAAATCCCCAGAGTTTGGAGTCTTGAAATAAGACTAATTGTTGAACACTTATCAAAATTTTCTAAGTGTTTGATCATTTTAAAGCCTTAAGAAGATGAATTAGATGCAAGATTTTACGGGGTCTTACAATATCTCCCCCTTAGGAACATTCATCCTCGAATGAGACTGACTGAGAAGGGAGAAAAGACAAGTTAAACATGAACGGAATGACTAAAACATGACTTCATGACTCACATGACTGGTAAGCTGAATTAACATATATCTGATGCATGGGTAACTGATTCATGAATGTATGACTGAGTGTTCTTATGTACTGAGTTTCTTAAAATAATAATGCATATCTGATGCATAATTACGTGATTGAACTAACACATAAATGCATGACTGAATATGCAATGGTACTTGATACCAAGTTTATAATGGGAACATAAGCATGAAATTTGGATACCAAATTTGTAACTGAAATTTGAACATGAAACTGAATAAGTTTAAGGAAAATTGTTACCTTGAGCTAGATATGAGTTTACGGGGAAGAGTTGAGGATACTTGGTTTGCATGTCTGCTTCTACTTTCCAAGTATCTCCCTCAATAGCACTACAAGAAAAATGGTTATTAGCGAAGGGAAATCTGGTCCCTAAAAGTCCAATTCTAGTCCTTAAATGTCAATAGCGACCAAAAAAATTTGGTTGCCACCGGTCCTTATAGGCTTCTTCGCTAAAAGGTAATAGCGACCACATATTTTTTCTAGTCCCTAAAAGTATTTAGCGATGCCTAAAATCTGGTCCCTAAATATGTTTTAACGACCAACTTTCTGGTCCCTAATTCATGATTAATTGCATACATTTTCATCCCTATAGACCTTTAGCGACCAGATTCTACTGGTCCTAAAAAATATCTATAATTCCTAAATTGTGTTTTATGGACCATAATTCCTAAATATAAAATATACATTACACAGAACAAGATGAACATAACAAATATGACGATAACTTATCTATATATATTAAAACTAATAATGTATTTACATCTCAAATTGCCAAGTAGCCATGACATAAATGTTATGGCATTGTTTACGCAATCCATATCAACATTCCTAGATATAAAGTTCACACTACTTTCTACACTCTGCTCTTCCAACATAATTCCTTTGTTGCTTATTGTTGATGGCCCCAAGTCCACAGATTCATTGTCTTTTGTTTCCATAAAAGGACTTCTTGTCTCTATAATTTTTTCTGTAAGATTAGAATTTTCAAAATTTCCACCCTCTTTGTAATTTTGATTGTCTACAACCTGAGATATTTCAGCTGATCCTTCTGACCCTGGCAGCATATTTCCCATCTTAATTGATGGGTCAACTGTGTTTGATTCAATATATCCTACATCATCAAAACATAATGAGAGTTGTTCCACTTGATTTCTTTCATTACCTTCTCTTCATGTTGTGACATAATCAATACCAGAAAATTTGAGGACATAGTTTTTAGCTGGCTATCCAGATCACGTTTTGAACCTGCAGCCACATAATTTGTATCAGGAAGCTTCATAATCGCACTTGACAAAATTCCATAAACATTTTTTTATGTAAGTTCCATCACTCTGGTAACAAGAGACAAATCATTTCTATGGTAATACTTAGGTAAGAATTAGTCTTCGCTTCGATCTGACCTGCAAGAACAGCAGTGCAATCCCAAGTCAAAATAAAAATAATTAAGTACTCCTTCTATCACAAGAAACTTTTTCTTTTTAGTCTATCACATAAAGAATTTCACCTTTCTATAATTAGGAATAACTTGACTTTAAAGTTTCCCTTTTACCCTCAATGAAATGATTTATAGCCAACACAAATATTTAAGGTTTGTTTTAAAACACAAATTTCATATACAAGCAATACAGTCAACGTAGTCAGACACTAAATGAGAATCAATAGGAGAAGTATTCAGTTGTGACCTTGTTAATTGTTCTTCAATTCTTGATCTAGTGCTTAGACCTGAGTTTCCAAGTTCGTTAATACATTCCTGGTAAAAAATTACTCCTGCATGTAGCCATTGCAACATTGAAATCAATAAGATCACACAGCCTGCATGTAGGAAATCAAAATACTAAATCTGGTCATTGTTAGTTATGCCAACAAAATTCTACAGTCAAAGATGATAAGGAAAAGAAGCAAAAGATAATAAAGTTGGAATTCTTAGTGGTAGAAGACCGTTTAGGCAAATCCTTGTAAGTCTCGCCCTAAAGACATATAGCACATAACACACTATGTTTAAGAATGTTGGACTAGTTTAGATGGAAAATCATGGTAACATAGGCACATCTATTAAGCCAATGAAGCTGCCAGACACTTAACCTAAAAAGACCCATAGCCATTCCAAATTTAGCAAAGTCTCTATCTATGCAGTATATGTCTGCTCCATGTTTAACAAGCAAAAGAGCAGCTTGGGTCCAAGGAAAGAATATTCTATTAACAACGAAATCAGTGCAATTCCTTACTACTACAGGGGTTTTCTTTATTTTTTCCAACATTAAGAAAGTCTACAATTACTTGGGAAGATGTCTTTTGGGTGCGAACATTTTCTAGAAATGGCATCACATGAGCAAGACTGCGCCAAATTACAAGAATCAATAAACAGAACAAATTAGATTACAAAAAAAAAAGAAAAGAGTTTAGCTTCTTTACACTGTACATATTCATTTATTATTAACTTAACACATGCATTGGCGTATCCATGTACAGATTAGCAATTTTTAGCTCCATTATTAGATAAGTTCCCTGATAATCCAAAACATAATTTGGGAAATGAAAGAGCAGAAATTAGATTCTGTGTTACAGTTCATCAACCGATCAGTAGTCTGCAGTTTCCTTGGAAATTGAAACCGTGTGTTCAATCGGATTGGATGTGATATCATATATTTAATCAAAATGACAAATTTTAGAGATTGTTTACTTAACGATGGTTATAAGGTTAAATGGTGGTCGTTAATGTTATAAGGTTATAAGGTTGTTTACTAATATAAGGTTATAAGGTTAGACGGTGGGCGTTAAGGTTATAAGGTTGTTTACTTAATGGTGGTTATAAGGTTAAACGGTGGTCGTTAAGGTTGTAAGGTTATAAGGTTAAACGGTGGTCGTTAAGGTTATAAGATTATAAGGTTGTTTACTAATATAAGGTTATAAGGTTAAATGGTGGGCGTTAAAGTTATAAGGTTATAAGGTTGTTTACTAATATAAGGTTGTTTACTTAATGGTGGTTATAATGTTAAACGGTGGCCGTTAAGGTTATAAGGTTATAAGGTTATAAGGTCAAATGGTGGCCATTAAAGTTATAAGGTTGTTTACTAATATAAGGTTATAAGGTTAAACGGTGGTCGTTAAGGTTATAAGGTTATAAGGTTGTTTACTAATATAAAGTTGTTTACTTAACGGTGGTTATAAGGTTAAACGGTGGCCGTTAAGGTTATAAGTTATAAGTTTAAACGGTGGCCATTAAGGTTGTAAGGTTATAAGGTTATTTACTAATATAAGGTAATAAGGTTATAAGGTTATAAGGTTATAAGGTTAAACGGTGGCCGTTAAGGTTATAAGGTTATAAAGTTGTTTACTAATATAAGGTTGCTTACTTAATGGTGGCCATTAAGTTTTACGTATAGATTAGGCTTTAAACGGTGGCCGTATAGATTAGCAGGTTGGTCTTGCAAATAAAACTATAACCTTTATGCAACAAAAAGAGAATACACATGGTTTGTAATCCTTGAGAAGGTTGTTTTTCGATTTTGGAAATAAAAGGAAGCAGTATTTCCAAAGTAAAATAGTTTGTGATTAATACATTTTCTTATCTTTTCCTTTCCACGTGACATTATAATTATTGGTAAAACTAAATTTTCATGAACTAAATCATTGAGAAGGTTGTTTATCGATGTTGTAAATAATAGCAAGTAGTATGAGAAAGTAAAATCAGTTACATTAACTTTCATTCATTATAGTACTATCTTTCACTTTCCAGGTTTAATTACCAATGTGTCATTCTGAAGTATCTTTTACCTTACTGTTTTTTTCTTGATTTCCATTTTAATCGAATTAGAATTGGTATGCTTTTGTGACTTTGTAGGGGCAAATCTTGGTGGAGAAAGAGTAGCAAGCGGTGCAATACTCCTATTTGTGATGTTTGCAAGGAACAAATTTATGTTTTTTTTTCCTTCAAATCTTTCTCCCTTTGTACACTTTATAACCAGTCCTTCTTGAAATAGTCTATCGTTGTTCACTATAAAGATAATAACAAACTATCTGGATGAGTTAACAAATGCTTCTATTCTGTTTGATTACTGCCTTTTAACATCATAGATCTTGGTATAGATTTTCTCGGAGTGGTTAAGGTGTACCTACTGGGGACAGACTGTATGTAAAAAGTATACATCTGATGGAACTCCCTGGTGTTGTGCCTGTTCTAGATTTAAGGTTTTTAAAAACCTTCTATATATTGTTAGGTTGAAGATGTTCCCGATTGAATCTATGGTCAGTAATAAAATGACATGCGGTAAAAAATGAGATGACTGTATACACAGAAAAAATGTGAGGTGTTATTCAATAATTAGTTCACTATAGCACCTAGCATGTTTCAAAAATTGGTTGATTACTGACCTCTCAATAATAGATGTCAACTTAAGTATATGATTCCTTTAAATTTCTTACAGTTGCTCAACTTTTAACCTGATAACTCAAAACTTACTCACCTGTTTGCAGATAGGAGACATCAAGTATATCGCTCTGAGTGATGGTCGACAACTTTGCCCTGATTGTTGTTATATAGCAGTGATGAATCCTGAATACTGTAAGCCCCATATCAGCAGCGGAGACAAGTATCAGCAGTGGAGACAAATATCTCATTTGGCTTGATGGTTCAAGAAATTGAAAAACCCATAATGCATGCAACAGAGCTATATGAATGAATGGAATAATAGGAAAAAATACTGATTAGGAGCCAGTGAAAGAATCATCTATTAAACCAAAGCCTTTGATTAGAGAAAGCATCTAATTGACCTTTCGCTATACCCCCAAAAGAGCGACATTACACTTGTATAAAATTATTCTCTTAAAAGTATTTTCACCTATCGGTTTGTACCCTCTGTCTCAGACTATTTCTAACCCTCACCAAGCAAACACAATTAACAATACTGTGAAAAGAACTATTTTTCACAAAATGTTGTCTTGAGCCAGGGATCTAACGGAAAAAACCTCTCTCTCTCACCTTTGAGGTAGTGGTATGGACTGCATACACTTACCCTCCTTAGACTCCACTTTATGAGAATATACTGGGTATGTTGTTGTTGCTGTTCTAAGACTTTATACTTCATGTTAGTTGTGTCAAAACAACAATTAAATTGGGGGGAGGGGTAGGTGTTCAGGTAAGGTTTAATTCACAGTACCTGCAAGAAGGGTGCCACGAAAATTAAAGGCTATGCATTTCATGATCATGGAAATCCCCCTGCAATGGGTCTTAATCCCATAAAAGAACCCAAAAGCAAAGGCCTATGTCATTAAAGTAGGAATGGAAAAAGGGAGATTTTTTCATATATAACTCCAAGTTATATTTGACTTACTCCATATAACTGAGTTAATGTAATTCAAAGCATAAATATGAATTAATCCATCTTCAGATCATCCAGGAGCTTGCTTGTTGAATCAAGTTATCTTTGATTTTCTCCATATAACTAAGTTAATTTAATTCAAAGCAGAAATCTGGCTTACTCCATCTTCAGATCATCTAGGTGTGTTAAGATCTTGCTTGTTGAATCTCTGAACATTGTAGAGCTCCATAATTCGTTCGGAATTCTCTCCCCACCATATTTGAGCCTGCCATTTGTTGAACGTCCCGACTTTAAAAGAACTCGGTGATATATATTTTCGGGACCATCAACGGGTGTTTCAATAAGCTACAGATAACACTGATATTTTGAACAAGAATAATATAGATAGCAAATGGACAATGTGATAGCTTATCGGGCCAGTTAGAAAGCTATGCAACACAAATACATTCAATTAAATAGGTCATCATTTCAGATGGCATTCAAAACACATCAACTTAATATTAAGAATGGCACAAAAAAAGGACAGATCCCAATCAAATAAAGTAAAAAAATGATATATTTTGATCGAATAAAGTGTGAGTTCTGTACTATCTAATCCCAAGTGTTAGCCATGATAAGGATACCAGGAAATAGAAACCCCAAACAAATGCATCAGACCTTATGTATCGTAAGGATAAAATTTATCAAACTTGAAAAGAATATGTACCAATATTACCATGAGTGCAGTTACTTTCTGAATCACCAGTGTCAGCTTATTCATATCAACGTCCACATAAATACTCCTTTTAGTTATGCTCCCACGAATATCCTCATATATTTGTCCAACCCTAATATGGTAAACAAAGCAAAGATATAAACTGACTATGCACAACTCCAAATAACAGTTACTTGTGTGAGTTCATTAACAAACTTGATGGCGTAATAGCCCTCTTCAACCACATATTTCATGTAATCATCCCTTGATATCCTATCCAATAACTCATCTTGTGAGACTTTACTCTCTACAGACTACATCTATATTTTTTGCAAGAAATATTTGCACATTCAACACAAACGTAAAGAGCCTTTAACATGACAGTTAACTGCATAGATCACATTTGTATCAGAAAAAAGGAAACAAAAGAAACTGTCAGCACTATAACAATTTCTCAACCTTACTAGCTAGTAGGAAAAGAGGCCACTGAACTAACAGCAGACTCCCAGAATTCTTAGGCATCAAAAGTTGTTCCATCTTCCTGCAGGTTGAAAATCAATACATCAAAAATAGAAGTTTAGAGGATAGAAATATAATTAGTAGCAAACTGAAACTGGGTTGGTGAAAATACAAAGACAGTCATTCACAAATTAGCAATGTAATTTTATTCCCTCAAATTCTTGATGATTTTATTCTAAAAATGTGCAAATTGAGCAGCATCAGCTTTATTTCTCTCCAACACCTGCTTCTGAATAGGAAATCAAACAACCAAAAAATTGATTGGAAGACAAGGAATACCTAAAATCGAGTCTAGTAGATGCAAATTCAAGATTAGGGTAAAGCTAAGCACACTAATTTAGCAGAAATTAAAGAATTTTGATAAATAACACGTTGATGAATAGATCGATTAGGGCTGGATGGTTTACGACCATCGTGTGTTGGAGAACTTCAGCATAATTAACACACACCAATTTATGAAATTAAAGATTAGGGTTGAATGTTATTGTCGACAAATTGATATTGATTAGGGCTGCAGCTCAATATCGATTAGGGCTGAATGTGTTTTGGATAAAAATTTACACGGTTTTTCTTCATTTTTTTTAAGAATTTCACGACTCTACCGCCCAAATTTTTGTTAAAATAAAAAGAATTACTAATTTATTTCAATGATTGGCAGATGTCTAGGCGGTCAATTACAATTTGGGATTATTTGCAACCAGTTATTATATTTTTTAGGGACCATATTTACTTTTTTCACTGTAAGATATAAAATTAGGGACGAGATTAATATCTATTAGGGATGACATTAATATCTCATCCCAATATATATACATTTAAAGATGAGTTTATTAACTCATCCTAAAATATTGGTCTTAAATATGGCTTTTTCTTGTAGTGCAAATTGATTCTGCCAAAGAACCTTGACTAGAGGGACTTCTTTGTTCCTCAGTCTACGAGTCTGATGATCTAAGATTTCAACTGGAATCTCTTCATAAGAGAGGCTATTCTGAACATCTAAGCTTGGAATAGGGACTACAACTGTTGGGTCACCTATCCACTTCTTGAGCAAGAAGACATGGAAAACTGGATGGATTGAAGCAAAATCAGAAGGCAATTTAAGCTCATAAGCTACCTTGCTGGAGCGACAGAGAATCTTGAAGGGAATGACATATCGGGTACTAAGATTTCCCTTATTGCCAAACCTCTTCACTCCCTTCATGGGATTGATCTTAATATAAACATAATCATCGACCTCGAACGTGAGATCCTTTCTACGAACATCTACATAAGACTTCTGTCGTCTCTGAGCATCCCAGAGTCTTTCTATGATCAACTGGACTTTCTCTAAGGCGTCGAATACTAAGTCAGGCCCTATGACTGCGGCCTCACTAACTTTGAACCAACCAATTGGAGATCTGCATCTCCTACCATAGAGTGTTTCGAATGGAACCATCTAAATACTGAAATGATAGTTGTTGTTGTATGCAAACTCAATAAAAGACAAGTGGTCATCCCAACTTCCCTTGAAATCAATTGGACATGCTTGCAGGATATCTTCTAAAATCTGGACGGTCCTTTATTCTTGACCATCTATATGAGGATAAAAGGTTGTACTGAGATGGACTTGGGTACCAAGACCCTTTTAGAATTTTTTTCCAGAAGTGAGAGATGAACTGGGTTTTTCTATCTGAGATAATGGACAATGAAAAACTATGTAATTTGACCAACTCCCTAA
Source organism: Capsicum pubescens (assembly GCA_030864215.1). NCBI lineage: Eukaryota > Viridiplantae > Streptophyta > Magnoliopsida > Solanales > Solanaceae > Capsicum > Capsicum pubescens. The sequence goes on along the minus strand of CM061549.1, from coordinate 239,115,440 downwards.
TCTAGAGTTTGCGTAATCCTTGGCTGAATATGAGGTATAAACTGGAAAGAAGTGAGTTGACTTGGTCATTCTATCTACAATAACCCAAACTGGATCATGCTGATGACGAGTTCGAGGCAAACCTGTCACAAAGTCCATGACCACAACTTCCCACTTCTAAGTAGGAATGGTGAACTTCTTCATGGAACCACTAGGCTTCTGATGCTCTATCTTAACCTGCTGACATGTATTGTACTTAGCCACAAACTCTGCAACATCTCTCTTTATCCCACTCCACCAATAGATCTCCCGCAAGTCGTGGTACATCTTTGTGGCCCCTGGATGAATAGAGTATCGCGCACCATACGCTTCTGCAAAAATTCGCTGCCTTAAGTCATCTACACCTGGAACACAGAGACGACCCTGAAAACCAATACACCATCTCCCTCTTGGGAGAAAACCTCTAACTTCTGATCTTTGACTGACTCTTTTAACTTAACTAGGCGGGGATCTTTATCTTTCTTTTCTTTCACCTTGGAAACTAGAGATTATTCTGAACTACTCTAAACACATACCCCACCTTCTGAAGAATAGATTAGGCGGACACCTAGTATAGCAAGCTGATGAACTTCCTGAGCTAAATTTTTCTTACTATCCTCAACATGAGCAACACTACCCATAGACAGTCTACTAAGAGCGTCAAAAACTATTTTAGCCTTGTCCGAATGATAAAAGACACTCATATCATAATCCTTCAAAAGCTCTAACCACCTTCTCTGATGAAGATTGAGATCTTTCTGAGAAAAGACATACCAAAGGCTCTTATGATCTGTGAAGACATCTACATGAACTCCATAGAGATAATGCCTCCAAATTCTTAAGGAAAAAACTATGGCTGCTAACTCAAGATCATGAGTAGGATAATTATTCTCATGGGGCTTTAGATGTCTAAAGGCGTAGGCTATGACCTTACCATACCGCATAAGGACACAACCAAAACCTACTCTGGATGTATCATAATACACTACGAATCTATCTGGACCATCTGGAAGAGTCAAAACTGGAGCTGAGGTAAGTCGAGTCTTCAATTCCTGAAAACTCTTCTCGCAAGGATCTGAAACTTGACTTTTTTCTGAGTCAATCTGGACATAAGGGATGCAATATAAAAAAAATACCTCAAAAAACCGTCTGCAATAGGTAGCCAAGCCCAAGAAACTCCTGATATCTAATGGAGAGACAGGGAGAGGCCAGTTTCTTACTGCTTTGGTCTTTTGAGGATCTACTCTAATGCTATCACTGAAAATGATATGACCAAGGAATTCTACTGACCTTAGCCAAAATTCACACTTACTGAATTTGGAGAATAACTGATGATTTTTGAGGGTCTGAAGTACTGTCTTGAGATGTTCTGCATGATCACTCTCACTGCGGGAGTAGACAAGTATATCATCTATGAAGACTATGATGAATAGGTCCAAGTACTGCTTGAACACCCTATTCATCAAGTCTATGAAAGTTGTTGGTGTATTGGTAAGACCAAAGGACATGACTAGGAATTTGAAGTGACCATACCGAGTATGAAAAGTTGTCTTTGGAATGTCACATTCCCTGACTCTGAGCTGATGTTAGAAAAATCTGAGGTCTATCTTAGAGAAATAGCTAGAACCCTAAAGTTGGTCAAACAAGTCATCAATTCATGGGAGAGGATACTTGTTCCTGACCTTTACTTTGTTGAGCTGATAGTAATCAATACACATTCTGAGAGAACTGTGTTTCTTGCGCATGAATAAGACTGGTGCACCCTACGGGGATACGCTGGGACTGATGAATCCCTTATTTAAGAGATCCTTCAAAAAAATTTCAGTTCTTTGAGCGCTGTTACTGCCATTTTATACGACGGAATTGATATAGGCTGAGTATCTGGAAGAAGATCAATACCGAAGTCTATCTCCTTTTTGGGAGAAATACTTTGAAAATCTTTGAGAAAGACATTTAAATATTCATTTACAACTGGGACTAATTCAAGATTGGGAGATTCATAATGAGAGTGCTTAACATGAACAAGATGATAGACATATCCCTTAGATATCATTTTCCTTGACCGAAGGTAGGAAACAAGCTGATCTCTGAAAGCAGACACACTACCCTTCCACTCAAGGATGGGTTCATTTGAAAACTGAAACTGAACTATTCTATTTTTGTAGTCGACTGTGGCATAGAAGGAATGAAGCCAATTCATGCTGAGAATGACAACAAAATCAGTCATCTCTAATTCGACTAAGTCTACTGAAGTGAATTTCTGAAATATCATAATCGGATAGTTCCTGTATACCCATCGGGATATGATAGTTTTACCCACTGGGGTAGAGACTGAGAAGGGCTCTACTAGAATTTCAGGACTGATTTCGAAATTGCCTATTATAAAGAGAGTAATAAAAGAAGAAGAAGCACCTGGATCTAGCAAAGCATAAACATGCACATGAAAGATATGTAATGTACCAGTAACCATATCAGGATAATTTTCCTGATCTTACCGGGACTGGAGAGCATAGAGTCGATTTGGGTGTTGCCCACTAGTAGCATTGGAGGTGGCACCCTGCTGATTTGGGCGACTGGACTGAGCTGTGAAACGGTTTTCCTGACCCTGCAAACCCAAATGTGGACACTCTCAAACACTAAGGCCTGGCTTGCCATAACCAAAAAAGACATCACTACCAGATCTACAAACACCCTTGTGGTTCTTACCACAAGTCTAACAAAAAGAATAAGTGCAGGCACCACTAACACTACCCTGAGACTGAGAGCCTGGTTCCCTATCTCTAAAATTAGGAGTTGGAACTGATGACTTAGGATGAAACTGCAAATGATTTTCTCCTTCTGATTTAGGCTGAGCAAAGTTAAAAATACTTTTCCTTGCTCTCTTACTATTCTTCTCCCTCATTTTAATCTTCTACTCTTCTATCTACTGAGCATGAGTCATAAGCCTAGCAATGGTCATGTCACCATTCAACATGGCGGTTCTGCACTCATTCACCATACTATCATTCACCCCAGGAATGAACTTGCTCATCTTGGCCCTACTGTCAGCAACCACATAAGGGACATGTCTGGATAATTGAGTAAACTTAAGAGAATACTCTTTTACCGTCATATTTTCCTGCTTGAGGTTGACAAATTCTAACACCTTAGTTTCACGAAGCTCAAGAGGAAAGAACCTATCAAGAAAAGTTGCAGCAAACTCTTCCCACTCTACTGGCCCTGCATCAACTGACCTCTCTACTAAACACTACTTGTATGAAGTGTGCATAACATCCTGCAACTAATATGCAGCTAGCTTAACACTCTCGATAGCTAACACCCCCATGACATCTGTGACCTTCTGAACCTGATAAATAAATTCCTGAGGGTCCTCAACTGACTTAGACCCGAAAAAGAAAGGAGGGTTCATTCGGGTGAAGTCCCGAATCCTAGATGTAGCTGAATTGGCCATTGGGTTGGCCGGAATGACTGCTGGCCGTTCATTTTGTGTAGCAACTGACTGAGCCAGAGTAGTAAATGCGGCTCTAAACTCCGCTTGAGAAATATGTTCGCCCAAAGGATCTTCGGGCTGAGAGGCTGGCTGAGTTTTGGTTCTCTTCATAGGAGGCATATTCTGCAAATGAAAGGTAAAAGGATTAGACTGAGAAATTAACTTAAGATTATGCTCACTGACACGATATGAATACTGAAAGAAGGGAAACCATTCCTAAAATATCTCATAGCCTCCTGCACATAAATGTGGCCCGCGACACAGCCATGTACAAGACTCTACTAGATGCGGCTTTCAGACTTCCTAGGATACTGTTGAACCTTAGGCTCTGATACCAAGTTTGTAATGCCCTGATTCTAGTAACCTAAATGCTACATGATGCTAACGATCCCGAAGGACCACTAGCTAATGCATGACTGATATCTATACCTGTACACTGCATAATGTAGGGTATAAATATGGAATACGTAAAACTGTAAGGCCATAAGGTTCAAATTGAATAAAACATAATGTTTGAAATACGGTATCACAATACCAAAACAACTGGAAACAACTGAAGTCTGAATCAAATCTGAAAATCTAGTCTGAAAGCCTCTAAATACTATCTGAATAAGGAGTTGAAGGAATATGTCTCCAACTAACTCCATCTAGCAAAACTGAACTGAAATAATAAATGAAATAAAAATCATATCATCCTCAAATGAAGAGGACTCACTGCAACTCTAAGTACTGGAATATACTGAGTATGCAAGTGAGGTAGGCTAATGCAAGGGGTTTATGTGCATAAACAACACTAACTGACTGACTAATATGAACGTGAGAATACATGCATGAATACGTAATAACTGAGATCGTGATAACATGATAACTGAATCTGAAATAATGGTATAACTGTTAACATAAGTGACTGTAGCTGACAATCCTGAATCTGATGGAACTAGCTGAGTTTCGTACTGTATCTAAGTTGACTGTATCTGACAGTCTTGAAAACTAAAGAACTATTTGAGTTTTTCACTGATACTAATACTGAAACTGTGGGAAATAGTTATGTAACCGACATGCCCCAATAAACTGATATAGCTAGGTTGGGGTCCAATCTATGCTTTGATTGGAAGGGTGTCAATACCGCGCCACTGGTAAGGACAAGTTGTGAGTACCCTAATCTGGCAGGTACTCTAATGATAATGGTGGGAACCCTAATCTGATAGGTCAAGCCACCTCATCAATGCTAAACTGACAGGTTTAGATGTCTCAACCTACATTGCCTATATAGTTCTGGAACGCAAGGATTGCTACTAAGAATCACACCCTAGTCTGATAGGTGAGTTCCTATCCTTGGGTTCACTCGGTGCTAATTACTATTCCCATCTAAATGGACATTAAACATGATTAACAAAATTGTACATGGACTGAGTCTACTAAATTCCGTTGACTGACGGAATGTTACTGAGTTCAGGTAACTGACTGAGTTCATGAGATTACTCAGATTTTCCTGAGTCACATGACTGGCTGAGTTCTATGGATCATGGATTAGCTTAATATATCATGAAAACATGACTCGGCTCTGGACATACAACTATATTTTTTGGGTACAAGTATCCCTAGGACTCGATGGAAGGAAACTGACATAACCATGACACTTCTTGATCGTTGGAATAAGATCCACAATTCATAATACCATAAGTAAAGGATTCCGTATTACATATAGCCCTTAACATCTCATACGTGATAGGGAATACATATAACATGTACATACTTGTATAACTCAAATATAATGAACATTTCATATCACAACAACAACGATACAACAATAGCATAGAATTTATCTTGAGTCAAAAAGGTTAGCATAGACTTTTCATTTAGGTACTATTGAGTCATGAAAACTTGATTTCTAGGCTCCTAGGCATTATATCAAACACCTTGAATGCACACTTTATGGCACAGGTGTATTCATCAATTTAGCAATTCATACCACCCAAAATTCATATATGCCAACTAATATGCCACCCTAGTTTCATACAAACATACAAAGATTTCATCTTGAACAACATTAATCAACCATCAACATGAACATAATCATACCACAACAAGATAATCACAATTTATTATTTAAAACTTGATTCTTGAGCTCCATGGATGAAAGGGATCCATGGATGAACACTACTTATACCTTAGATTGAGAATCCGTGAAAATTAACGATGAAAGTTCTTCGATTTGGGTCTTCAAATTGAAACCCTTGCCCTAGTTATTCAGAGAATTTGATGAAAAGTAGTATATTTTGGTGTAAATGAGCATAAATCTCGTGTTTTTGACTTATATAAGGGTGGGGGATTGACCAAAATACCCCTCAAAGCTCGGAATGAAAATGCTAAAAACTGGGCACCCATCGGACTTCCAGGGCGTCGCCCTACCTAGAACACTGGGGAATCCCGGGCGACGCCTCGCCTGGAGCGGTGACCAACCCAGGACGACGCGGGCAGATCACCCTGAGCATCTGGTTTGAAAATCCAAACATGCCCTTATGCTATCCGAAAAATTTTGAAACTCACCCGAGATGTACTACGACCTTGCCCCATCGCAACGCAAGTTGAAAATCAAAAAACGGATGTTGGAAAGATCATCAAATAAATCCCCAAAGTTCGGAGGCTTGAAATAAGACTAAGTGTTGAAGACTTATCCAAAATTTCTAAGTGTTGGATCATTTTAAAGACTTAAGGAGATGAATTAGACGCAAGATTTTGCGGGGTATTACATTCATCCTAAAGGAATCATTGAGGACATGCTACTTAAGTTTGGTAAGTTCATTATTCCTGCTGATTTTATTGTTCTTGATTATGATGCAGATGATAAGGCACTAAACATATTTGGACGTCCATTCTTGGAAACAGGAAAACACTGATTAATGTGAGAGAAGGCACTCTAAAAATGATATTTCATAATGAAGAGGTGGTCATCAAAGTATACAAACCCTAAATCAGGCGTTGCTTGGGAGGTAACCCAAATTAAGTTAGGTATTTTATTTTTGTATTTTAGTTTTATTTCAGGTACTTTTTGTTTTTGTTGAGACACGGGTTTATGAAAAGTCTAAGTACCGGAGATCAGAGCTAAGAATCATGGAAAAGACTGGGTGTGGGGTCCACCAAAAACTCGTGATGTTTAAATATGCTATTATCTAGGACTTGAGGCCTCAAGGAGAATTTCTATCCTTACTTTTAATTATACTTTGGGGAAAAAGAATGTTTTTAAGTGTGGGATGGGGAATATTCCCATGGTTTAGGGTAAAGTGATGCATTAGGGTCTGTTTTTAATTGTTTTCCTAGATTTTGAGTAAATTTTAAAAAAAATTACAAAAAGAATCTCTCTTTGGTGGGTTTTAGATTTTAGTAGTTATGATGTCAGTCAAGAAAGTGCACACTTCTCCCATCCCTTAGTTGATCTTTTCAAAGGAGGAACCCTTTGAACATAGCATTATTTTTTGTTTTTAGGATTAAATTTTAAAATTTTGTGATAGGAATAAGTGAGATGTTTGTAACGCCCCAGGTTTTTGGTCCTTAAAAAATTTATGAGTTATGAGCTTTCTGCCCTGAAAACGACTCACCTGATAGTAGTAGGGTGACTTGATGGGTTAGGTGACCTTAGTTTTATGGCATCTAGTGAGAGGTGTTTGAGTTTCTATTTTGGGTACGACTTGAGGATACGAGTCGTAAAGACTTATGATGAGTCATTAGGATGGAATCGTAATCAAATCAAAAATTAAGTAGATAAGTTCTTCTCTGAGTATGAGTGGCTCACCATGAGCCATAAGGAATTGCTACAATTTCTTGGGTACAAATTGTAGGATGTGGAGTGTTTACCCAATTGGGTTATGTGTTGACTATGATTGGACCCTACGAGTCGTAGGATCCCATTACAATTACTATCAGTTGAATCTTAGGGTCCACAGTGAGTGAGGGAACTTGAGACTATATTAATTATAACATGGTTATGAGTCATAAAGAGTGTCTATGAGTCACTCATTGACCCATAGTGAAGGGCGACACTTTTCCAGCTTTTAAGTTAAGGGCATTCTGGACATTTCTCCTCTTACCCAAATTGAAACCCACATATTATAACCCTTTTAAGGTGTCATTAGCACTAAAAAATATCTAGGTAACTTCTCAAACACTCCAAAAGTGTCTCTGAATTCACTCAAGCAAGTCAAGCTAGGGTTTCATCAAGTTGGTCATCTAAGGATCAAAGGTCGATTTCTCTCCAAATTTCATGGTGTTTAAGGCATGTTACTCTTTCCTCATTGTTAATTGGTTAAAAACATATGTTTTAAAGTATTGTTCGTGAGATGTTTATTGTTGTTTTGAAACAAAGGTTTGGAGTTTTGATTGTTTATGAATTGAACGATGTTTCTCGTAGTTTATATATGATTTTCATGCTTTAGTAATGGTTTTGAACTTATGGTTGCAAGGGTATGGTGAATGAACTAAGGAATTGTGATTTTCCCAAACTTATGACTTTTGAAGTGGTTATGACCCTAACCCCAAATGTGAAATTGGTTTGAATTATGAGAAATATGGAAATTTGTAAAATTAAACTAGTCTTGAACTATTGCATGATATAAAGAGGTATTTGAAATAAAACGGTCTTATTTAATGAACAAAGGTAGTTGGTGTTTCCCTCACCTTGTATTAATGAACAAAGGGAGTTGTTTTTCCCAAGTTAATGGAAATTGTTTTGGAATATTATTATTACCTTAAAAGTGTAGTTGGTATAACGATACTAATAATATATGCCTTAATGTGTAATATGGTTCTATGAATGGGAATGTGTGATAATTTTTTTTATTAGGCTCTAATAAGGGTTCTATAGATGAGTCGTGAAAGTGGTGGTTCGAGTGACCGATACTGGAACCGCATTTGTTGATGTGGGGGTCAAAGTGAATAGAGAGGTTTGAGTCCCCCTTATTATTATTTCACAATTAGGTAGGATGAGTCCCCCGTAAATCATTATATTATCGGGTGCTTAAGTTACCTTAGTATGTAATTGGGAGGTTCAAATCCCTCGTGCATATATGTGAGATTATTCTCCAATTCATGCAGCTACACCTACTGGTCCCGATCAGAGGGTGACAAATAGTGCCCATATATCTTGTGGGTATATTTTATATTAGTAGAGCTACACAATCCAGGCTAAAGTTTTGAAGTGCATGTTCAGCTTTGTTCCCTATCCCAGCATATGAAGTATATATGTATATGTATTTAGTTATATGCATTGGCTTTGACTGATTTTAAGTTGTTGATCGTATCATTATGTTATCCTTATCCCCGAGTTACATGCTATTGTTTACCCCATTATCCATCTTCGGATGCTCTATACCCATGCGATGCAGGAATTTCCATACTCTCATTCTCTTTCTCAGTTATTAGGATTTGGGATCAGATCGTGAGTTGACATTAAAGTGGTGAGCTTTCATACATTGGAAGACTATATTTCATTTTTGGTCTCTTATGTCTAAGACTGTTAAATTTGTTTTTGGCTATAGTAGAGGGAATGTCCCGACACTTTAATGATATTCAATTTTGGTTCATTGTTAGAAGGTTTTGTTTGGATTACTGTGGTTATTGGGTGGTGTTTTCAGTTGGTTGGTTGATCAGAGATCGCCGATTATAGGTATGTATTAAATTTTTTTAATATATTGCACGCTATCCTATTATATATTTTGAATTCATACAACATTGGGGTATGTATGGGGTGATCTATGGTCCACGTAGGACTTGATATACCTATAACATCTAGGCCCTGGTTTGAGTCATAAAAAGATGGTATCAGAGCCTAGGTTTGGTGTCATTGGGTATCCAACCAAGTCGCATCAAGTAGAGTCTCATTTATGGGTGTGTAGTGTGCCACACTTATAAGGGAGAGGCTATGAGGCATTTAGTAACGTCTTCCTTTCTTGTTGTTCTATTTCAAGCTATAGAGTTTAAGGTCTTGAATCTTCTCTAATTTCTATTTGTTCGCTTTTCATATCAAGTCACCCAGAAGATCTGATACTCGCGGAAACCCTTTTGTCTCGACTGAGGAGAATATGGATAGAGCTCATCTAACTCTAAGAGTTAAAATCTGGTCTAGGGTCACTGCTTCTGATTGCTCTAAGGGAGCTCCACCGGTTCCCCTATTCCTCCTCAAGCACCTTGAGCTGATGTGTCTAATGCTAAGTCTTGCCAGTTGATTCATTTGCTTACCCAGTTGGTGGCTTCCCAGACTAAGCATGTTGATATTGTTGTTCCAACATCTGAGGCCACTAGGGTTGGCCAATTTATGAGTTTGAGTCCTATTTTCACTAATTTTAAAGTTAATAAGGATTCTCAAAATTTCATTAACGAGATAGAGAAGATATTTTGTGTGATACATACTACTGATGTGGAGGATGTAGAGTTCTCTGCTTATCAATTGAAGGATATAGCATACCAATGGTATGAGGAGTGGAACCAGTCTAAGGGAGATGATGTTGAGTCCACTTGGTGGGATGATTTTTCTAGTGCTTTCCTTGACCAGTTCTTTCCTTAGGAGTTGAGAGAGGAAAAGGTTGAGGAATTTATAAAGTTGAAGCAAGGAAAGATGTTTGTTAAGGAGTATGCCTTAAAGTTTCATCAGTTGTCACGTTATGCTCCTGACTTGGTGTCTAGCATGAGGGTAAGAATGAGGAAGTTTACTTTAGGGTTGTCCCATGAGTTGATCTTGGAAATCAAAGTTGCCTTGTCAAACAGGAATATGGACATCTCTAGACTTTTGGTGCCTATGAAAGAAGTGGAGGTAAAAAGTAAAAATCAAGCAGAGATGAGTAAAAAGAAGAATAAGAAGTTTCGCAATTCAGATCAGGGTGGAGGTCAGCAACAAAATAGTAGAGACGGTGGGAAGTGGTTTAAGAAGAAGTGGGGCAATTCTGGTTCCTACTTTAGAGCTAGTACTCTTTATTTAAAGCTGTTGGGTGACCGTCGTTCTTAGTATGATAATAGGTTTAGAGAACCAGGAGCCTAGACGTAGGATAGTGGGTCTTAGTCTATGTCATCATATCCTCCTTGTAGATTTTATGGCCAGATGAATCATGGTTTTTGCGAGGAAGGGACGAATAAGTGCTTTAAATATAGTCAAACTAGTCATCTGCAAAGGGACTATCCTTCTAAGGTTGTTTCTGGGGCGAATAAGATTAATGCCGTTACTTCATCTACACCTTCACCGAAGGATGCTACTTCCGTTTTTGGCTACAGCACTGTTCAGAATTATCTTTATGCTCTTGCCACTTTTCAGGATTCTGAGGCACCCCTTGATGTTTTTACTGGTACACTTAAACTTTTTCCTCATGATGTATATTGTCTACTTGATCTGTGGTCTACTCTCTCTTTGTGATCCCTTATGTGCAGATCTAGGTTTAGATTCTGACTGTATTCCAGATCCTTTGTAGGTGTCCACCCTAATGGGTGACTATATTATGGTTGGAAGGGTCTATATGGGTTGTGTGATGTTGGTCTATGGTAGGGAGAACTTGGTGGATCTAGTAGAGTTGTATATGTTAGACTTTGATGTGATTTTGGGCATGGGTTGGCTGCATTCGTGCTATGCGTCTCCAAATTGTCAAACCCAAAGGTTTAGTTTTCATTTCCCAAATGAGTCGGTAAACGAATGGGTAAGTAGTTTCCTAGTGCCAAAAGGAAGGTTCATTTTGTATCTTACAGCCCTAAAATTGATATCCAAAGAGTGCCTCTATCACTTAGTGCATGTTAAGGATTCTAGATCCGAAGGTTCTTCTTTGAAGACTGTCCTTGTGGTCTGTAAATTCCTTGAGGTGTTCCCCAATGATCTTTCTGGTGTACCTCCCGATAGGGAAATTGATTTTGGGTTTAATCTTCTTTCGGAAAATCATGATATTTCTATCCCTCTATATATGATGGATCCAGCTGAGTTAAAGGAACTCAAGGAGCATTTGAAAGATCTTCTTGACATGGGTTTATCCTTCCTAGTATGTCTTTGTGGGGTGCTCTTGTCCTCTTTGTGCGTAAGAAGGATGGTTTCCTTCTGATGTGTATTGATTACCGCCAACTGAATAAAATAACCATGAACAATAAGTATCCACTTTAGAGGTTTGATGATCTTTTCAATCATCTTCAGGGTGCTAAATTCTTTTCCAAGATTAATATTTGGTCTGGGTACCATCAGTCAAAGATTAGGGAGGCAGATATCCTTAACACTGCTTTTCGAATGTGGTTTAGTCATTTTGAGTTTTTGGTGATGTCCTTTGGATTGAACAATGCTCCGACAATGTTTATGGATCTTATGAACTAGGTTTTCCATCAGCCCTTAGATTTGTACACGATTGTCTTTATCAATGATATTTTGGTGTATTCTAAGAGTGGGGTGGATCATGCCGATTACCTCCTCCTTGTGTTATAGACCCTAAAGGATCAATGTTTGTATGGAAAGTTCTTTAAGTGTGAGTTTTGGTTGATTGCTCGAACATATTTAGGTCACGTTGTTCCTAGTAAAGGGATCATGGTGGATCCACAGAAGGTTATAGTGGTTAAGAAATGGCCTGGACCCATGAAACCATCCGATGTTTGGAGATTCTTGGGTTTAGCCAGTTATTATAAAAGGTTTATGGAAATTTTATCTTCTAACATGTCCCCGTTGACTAAATTAATGCATAAGAAGGTAAAAATTTTATGGTCTGATGCATGTGGGGGTAGTTTTGAGAAGTTGAAGGATAAGTTAACTTCGACTCTGGTCTTGACTCTGCCTGAAGGCAATGATGGTTTTGTTGTTTATTGTGATGTATTCCGAGTGGGACTGGGTTGTATATTGATGTAGCATAGCAAGGTGGGTTACTTATGCTTCTAGGAAGTTGAGAAATCATGAGAAGAACTATACAACCCACGATTTGGTACTGTTAGATGTGGTGTTTGCATTAAAGATATGGTGGCATGATTTTTATGGGGTCCATGTTGATATTTATTCTAATTATAAGAGCCTGCAATACGTTTTCACCTAAAAGGAATTGAATCTCAGGCAAAGAAGATGGCTTGAGTTGCTCAAGGACTATGAAATGACTATCTGGTATAATTTAAGTAAAGCTAATGTGGTTGTTGATGCTCTTAGAAGGTTGTTCATGGGATGCTTGTCTCATGTGGATTAGGAGAAGCGGGATTTGGTGAAGGATATTCACCATTTATCTAATCTCGTAGTACGTCTCTTGGATTCTGAAGATAGTGGTGTGATTGTTCAAGAGGTGGAAATGTCATCTCTTTGTGCTGAAGTAAAGAAGAAGCATATGTTTGATTATATCTTGATGAAAATAAAGAATGATGTTGGTAGGTAGAAGGTGATGGTTTTTGAGATCGGTGGCGATGGTATCTTAAGGTACCAAGGTAGACTATGTGTTCTCGAGGTTGATGGGTTGAGAGAAAAATTTTGGTTAAAGCTCATGAGTCGTATTATACTATTCATACTGGTTCTAGAAAAATGTATCATGGCCTTAAGAAAATTTATTTGTGGAATAAAATGAAGCGGGATGTGGCCAATTTTTTGGCTAAGTGCATGGTACGTCAGCAATTGAAGGTAGAGCACTTGAGGGTCGATAGGTTCACTCAAGAGATTGAGATGCTAGTATGGAAATGGGAGATTATTAATATGGATTTTCTTACCGATCTTCCACAATCTCACCAGCAATTTGATTCGATTTAGGTCATTATGGATAGGATGACTAAGTCTGCTCACTTCTTACCAGTGAGGACTAATTTTTTTTCTAAGGATTATGCCAAGTTGTTCATTGAGGAGATCGTGAAGTTTCATGGTACTTCAATTTCTATCATATCTAATTGGAGTACTCAGTTCTTATCTCACTTTTAGAGGTCGTTCCAGCGAGGTTTGGGGACTAAGGTGACCCTTAGTACCACTTTCCATCTGCAGATGGATGGACAAGTGGAAAGTACAATTCTTGTTTTAGAAGATATGCTTCGGGCTTATGTATTTGATTTTGGGGGTGGTTGGATTGACCACCTACTCTCATAGAATTTTTCTACAATAACAGTTATCATTCTAGTATTGGTATGGTTTCGTTTGAGGCCTTATATTGTAGGAGGTGTAGGTTTCCTATAGGGTGGTTTGAGGATGGTTAAAATAAATCTTTTGGCCTTGATTTGGTTCACCAAGCCATAAAAAAGGTAAAGATGATTTGAGATAGACTTTAAGGCCGCCCTAAGTCTCTAAAAGTCCTACGCGGATGTGAGGCAAAGGGAGTTGGAATTTAGTGTTTGTGATTGGGTGTTCTTAAAGATATCTCCCATGAATGGAGTGATGCACTTTGGAAATAAGGGAAAGCTCAGTCCCCGTTATGTCGATCTGTACTAGGTTTTGAAGAAGGTTGGTAATGTTGCCTATGAATTAGAGTTGCCTTCTATTTATAGCTTCATTCATCCAGTATTTCGTATTTCGATATTGAGAAAGTGCGTGGGTGATCCTTCAATGGTTGTTCCTTTAGAGGAGGTGGGTATCTCGGATCCCATCTCTAATGAAGAGGTCCCAATTGAGATTTTGGATCATCAAGTTCATCGATTGTGGACAACATGGCTTTGGTAAAGGTTTTTTGGAGTAACCAAAAGGTTGAAGAAGCTACTTTGGAAACCGAGGAGGACATAAACCCCAAGTATCCATTCTTGTTTCCCATTTTGAATAATCATGCTTAAGGTATGTATATTCCTTCACATCTTTGTTTTCTGTCTTTTTAAAGGTAAGAGTAGTGGTATGTGGAGTCAAATCATGCTAATAAATGCCTTGTCCTATTATTCGAGGACGAATGATCTTAAGAGGGAAGTATGTAATGCCCTGGGTTTTAGGTCTTTGAAAATTTTCTGGGTTCTAAGCTTTCTACCCTTGTAATGACTTACTTGACGAGTCGTAAGGTTTCTTGACGAATCACGTGACCTTAGTTGTAAGGTGTCCAATGAAAGGTATTTGAGTTTTTTTCTTGGGTACAACGTGAGGGTACGAGTCGTAAAGATTCATGACGAGTCGTTGGGATGGAATCTTAAACAAATAAAAAATTAAGTGGCTAAGTTCTGCTCTGAGTATCAGTGGCTCACAATGATCCATAAGGACTTGATACAAGTCATTGGGTGCAAATTATTAGATGTCCACTATTTACCTAATTGGGTTCTATGTTGACTACGATTGAACCCTACAAGTCGTAGGGTCCCATTACTATTGGTATCAGTTGAGTCGAAGGGTCCACAGTAGGTGAGGGTCCTGGAGACTGTCTTGGTTACGACACATGGTCACAAGTCATAAGGAGTTGCTATGAGTCACTAATTAACCCATAGTCAAGGGAGACACTTTTCCATCTTTTAAGTTAAAGGCATTTTGGACATTTCCCCTCTTACACAAATTGAATCCCATGTCTTATAACCCCTTTAGGATGTCATTAGCACTAAAAAAATCTAAGTAACTTTTTAAACACTCAAAAAGGCTCTCTGAATTCCCTCATGCAAGTCAAGCTAGGGTTTCATCAAGTTGGTCATCTAAGGGCTCAAGGGTTGATTTCTCTCAAAATTTCTTGGTATTTAAGGCACGTTACTCTTCCCTCATTTTTAATTGGTTAAAATCATATGTTTTAAAGTATTGTTCATGCGATGTTTATGATGGTTTTGAAACAAAGGTTAGGAATTTTGAGTGTTTATGAATTGAACAATGTTTCTCATGGTTTATAAATAATTTTCATGTTTTAATTATGGTTTTGAACTTGTGGGTGCATGGGAACAGTGAATGAACTAGGGAATTGTGATTTTCCCAAACTTGTGCCTTTTGAAGTGGTTATGACCCCAACCCCATAATGTGAAATTTGTTTTTAATTATGAGAAATATGGGAATTTGTAAAATTGAACTATTACATGATATAAAGAGATATTTGAAATACAATGGTCTGATTTAATGAACTAAGGGAGTTGGTGTTTTTCCCACCATGTATTAAGGAACAAAGGGAGTTATTTTTCCAAAGTTAATGGAAATTGTTTTGGCATGTTGTTATTACTTTGCAAGTGTAGTTGGTATAACGATACCAACAATGTATGCCTTAATGTGGAATATGGTTTGATGAATATAAATGTGTGATACTTATTTTAATTGGGCTCTAATAAAGGTTGTGTAGTTGAGTCGTGAAAGTGGAGGTTTGAGTGACCGATACTAGAAATCGCATTTACTGACGTAGGGGTCAAAGTGACCAGGGAGGTTCAAGTCCCTCTCATTATGTTTTCATTATTAGGGAGGTTCGATTCCTCTGTTAATCAATACATAATTGGGTGCTTAAGTCACCTTAGTATATGATGGGGAGGTTTGAATCCCCCGTGCATATACATGAGATTATTCTCTAATTTATGTGTCTACACACACTAGGGCTCGACCAGAGGGTAAGAGCTGGAGCCCATATAGCCTATGGGTACATGATATAATGGTTGAGCTACACAATCCAGGCTAACATTTTAAAGTGCATGTTAAGACTTGTTCCCTATCCCGGCATGTGAAGTATATATGTATATGCATTTGATTATGTGCACTGGTTTTGAATGATTTTAAGTTATTGATCATGTTATTATGTTATCCTTATCCCCGAGTTATATGCTAGCGTTTATCCCGCTAATCATCTTCAAACGTTGTATCCCCACATGATTTGTGAATTGGCTATACTATTACTCATCCTTCTCATTGATTAGGATTCAGGATCAACTCATAAGTTGACATTGAACTGGTGAGCTTTCATACATCAGAAGACTACATTTCATATTTTGGTCTCTTATGTCTCAAACTATTTAGACTTGTTTTTGGCTATAGTCAGGAGTATGTCCCGACACTTTATTGATATTCTATTTTGGTTCATTATTAGAAGATTTTGTTTGGATTACTTTGGTTATTGGTCAGTTGGTTGGCCGGTCACCGATACTCGGTTATAGACATGCATTAAATTTTTCTTAAGCTATTGCACTATATCTTGTTAAATGTTTGGAATTCATCCGACATTGGGGTGTTTTATGGTTTGTTCGGTTAGCTTCAGGGGGTGATTTTTGGTCCACGTGATACTTGAGATACCCATCACAGTCAGGCCCTGGTTTAAGTCGTGATAATATTCTTGCTAGTTGTTATGTGTGATTACATGAGGCAAGTGGTTTTGTATGTGAAAGCATGTTAATTATGTTGAATGGATACATTTAAAACATCTAGAACTTTTGTTTTTGACTTTTGTGTGATTTGGATTAATTTTAAATTCGTGTGATTGCTTGGTTTAAAGTCTATAATGATCCTGCTTGATTTGAGCATGTGTCATGTGTGATGTGAGCCTTGTTGATAGTTTTTGTTTCATATTGATGTGTAAAACTTGTATGCAAATTAAAATAAAGAATATGAATTTAGGAGATGATACTGGCATTCCTTTGATAGTCATGTTTCATACCCTATTTTACTACTCTTGCATATAATCTTACCTAGCCCCATTAAGCCTTAGCCTATTCTTTGGCAGATTCATATGTAACATATTCCCTTTCTTTTATTGACCATCATTTGATCCAAATCTCCTAAGTTCTTTTGTTGAAAAATTATTAAGGTTTAGGAGTAATAAAAATAAGAAGGGAAGAGGTGAAAATAAAGCCCCAAAGTAGTAGCTATTGGTGTGAAAAATTGATGTGTTGTAATTGGGAGTAATGTAAAGAAAAGAAAGAAAATTGTGCAAAATTAAATTATATGTTAATATTGAATACTCCCTACTTTGTATATGTAAACTAGCTAAAGAGATGGGTCAAAAGAAAAGATATGTGTGAAGATAGAATAGGTGAGAACTCAGTTGATTAGAGAAGAGCCCAATGTTATGTGTGATATATTAGAGCTCTTAGGTAAGATAGTCAATGTTACAAACCAAAATAGTTCTTAGCCATCCCTTAGACTGTGTCACAACCCTTAAAGCCCTATTTGCTCCTAAGTCTTAACATTCTGATATTAGTAGAGTAACATTCTTGAGTTTAGGATGTTTTGAAGTAGTGTTCATGAGCTTTCAAGTGTATATGACATGCATGAGTATGAAACTTGCTATTTGTGTAGTCATTGTAGTGATAGTTAGAGAGTCTTACTAGAAAGAGTAATGTTGGAGTACTCCTTATGTGAAGCTTAAGGTGAAAAGTTGTTTGAGGACGAACAAGGCTTTAAGTGTGGGGTGATGATCTTAGGTGAATTTATGCTCCTAATTGTTGTTATCCACTCTTATTTAGTTTAGTTTTGAGGAAATCTCCTAAGCATAGTGAGTTAATATTCATGCATTTAAGCATCTAAGTGTTGAAATAAATTTTTTATGATGTTTAAGGTGTGTTCAAAACTAGTTCGGAACCAAATTGTGCACTTAGAGTTTTAACGATGATACTAGTGTTCATAGCTTGAGCCATGTGTGTTCTAGTTTATCTTGTTAGATTCTATTATGTTTTAAGTGATAAATCATGTTTTTATGATATATTAGGGCTTTTAGGATGTTGAAGTTGATATACGAGAGCAAAACAAGGTCTAACGATGATGGAAAATCATTCACATAGTGAGGAACTTAACGACAAATGGATGGAGCTTGCTTGAAGAAAATCTGGAAAATTTGAGCGTGCCACACCCTTGGACCTCTGCATTAAGGGAGTGCCACACCTTTAGTTACCAATCACAATGGAAAATTATAGTGAGCCTCTATCATAAGTGCGTCCCATTCCCATATCGTGCCAACTAGAGAGCGGGCATTCTCATGTGATAAAATCGGCCAATTTGTTCCCACTATAAACAGAACACTCCAATCATTTTGTAAACACCTGAGACGATCTTTGGGGATTAGAATAAACTTAAGTAGGCTTTTAATAGGGTTTTTATCCTTTCTTTTATTTTACTTTTGGATTATTACATGAATCCTGTAATTATGATTCTCTATATGTCGATGAGTTTCTAAACACCCTCATCTGGGGTTAAGACAAAGAACATGAGTACTTAAGTTTGCAATTAAGTTAGTCTATTTTTATCATTACTGGTTGTTCATATATCCTAGTTTTTATAGGATTCGTGGTCTTTAGGATAAATGCATAATTCTATCATGAGCTCGGAAGGAGAAATGATAAAATAAAATGTGGGATATATCGAATAGGATCATAA
The DNA here is from genome assembly GCA_030864215.1 of Capsicum pubescens. Taxonomy (NCBI): domain Eukaryota; kingdom Viridiplantae; phylum Streptophyta; class Magnoliopsida; order Solanales; family Solanaceae; genus Capsicum; species Capsicum pubescens. The sequence goes on along the minus strand of CM061549.1, from coordinate 239,096,736 downwards.
TCATTCAATGAATTAAAGTTATGAATTGTGGTTATGATAGGAATATAGCTAATTCGTACTATTTAGTTCATATATGAGAAGAATACAAATATGTTTAACTTAGTTCTTACATCCTTGCTCAACGATGTAGTTGTGAGGCTAAGTTAGATAGTTGATTAGTTGTTCCGAAGATCATAGTCATGTTATCAACCTCGCGAACTAACAACCAATATAATTAACTAAAGTAATGAGATTACATAGCTAAGTAGGATTGTTTGTAGTGCCTTAACCCTGGGTTTCTCCACATTATTGTTCAAGTGCGTTACATTACCACATCGTTTACTGTTAATCTTAGTTTCAATTCTCAAACATTTTGATTACTTTTTGCACTTGTTTAATAGTCATTGTGAGCTAGAATTGGATAGTTGTTGAGCACAAGTCCCTGTGGGATCAATACTTGGATTTTAAAGGTCATTTTACTACATGGTGGATAACGTACACTTGCGTGTGCACTTGGGTGCAATATAACTACCCAGTCCAGTCTGAAGAAACCTAAGCCATAACCTACCTCGACTGCAAAAAATTAGTCCAAAAAGCCTTCTACATAGAGATTTCTCTAGACGAATGGATGGAAAATTAATTAAAACTTACAAATATAGAATCTACACATCCAAAGAAAGCCAACGATTGCATAAATGTAAAGATAAATAGAAAGACCCTTCCTTCTACCAAGTGATTAACAAAAGATGGTGTATCAAACCATCAATCACACCTCACCAATCGAAGCTCAAACCTTCCTCTTAGGTGGATACAAAGGAATTCACACTCCTCAAACACCCACCTTTCTTGCCAAATGTTCAACACTAATGAATTCCATCAATTGTATTAAACTCTCAAATTTCGATTTCTCTCTCTTAAGGAGAAGGAGAAGACTATAAGATAAGACTACAATTACAATCTAAAAAGTCACTCAATTCATTCTCTCAAAACTAGTGAAAATATTGTCTAAAGTGTCTATTTATACTTATTACAAACAAAGATTAAAATACCCTTAATGAAGGGTGCTCCTTTGGAGTGTAAAAAGAAGTCATTAAAAGACAAGAATGCCCTTAATGAACCCCAAATAGAGGCGGTTTTGTGTTGTAGTAATCCCTCTTTCTCTCTTCAATTGAACAAGGCTTTACAATGGCTCCAAAAGGATCTTCAGTACTTGTAAAATCCGAAGGTTGAACCTTCTGAAAACCTTTGAAATCCTTGTGCTCTTTAAGCTTGTATCAAAAACGGACCCCCAAAATGGATTTTTTTAAAAAATACGATAAAACTAGAATTTTATTTCACAAAAATATATTACCCATAATTAAAGAAACCACTATAAGAAAACCCAAGTTAAAACAGATTAAATTGGGGTTTAAATCAAAAAATTATTAATTTAGGTCTTCCAGGCCAAAATTTCTAAATTCCACTTATGAAATCAAGTTTTAACAAGATTTAAATTTCAAGAATCAAAGAAAAATAATTGAAATAGGAATTTGTAGCTTATGCAAATCTTGAAAATGGAATAAATTGCCCAAAAAATTTAAATCCTGATCTCTAAGTGAAAAAAATCGTGAAAATCGCAAAAAAGTGGCATAAATACCATCCAGGAATCACTAAAGAGAACATCGGGTTGCTTAAGCGGACTTTATTTAAGCGACTAGGTGTCACTTTCGCAATACACGCCTGGTCCACGAATGTTACATAAGTGACCCGTCTGTCTCTTGCAAGTTGATTGTCTATTAATTGAGACTTCAGTTGTCAAGCCAAGCCGCTTAAGCGACCAAAATGTCGCTTAAGCAGATGCACCAACATAGTGGTGCATCAGTTGGAGTCTCCGTGGACCCCGCAAGATTCAACTAGAACCCCACGAATATAAATGAACTATGCTACCTATTAAATTAGATGCTCCAGACTCAATAGCGATATCAGATTTTTGAAAAAATATCGTTTTCACAAAGTTGACCCGTGAAATTCAATTTCACAATTTTTGAACCGAGGTTTGAAATGAGATATGAAAGACATAAAATCATACCAACCATGTTACCAATCTAAATCGACGTTCTGGATCTACTGACGTAGTCCATTTTGCCATCCGATGGACAGAATAATAAATATTGACTAACGTCAATTATAAAGTCTTTTAAACCTGTAAAAACTACAAACTCACACAAATCACACTGAAATGCATTAGAAAATGTGTCAATTATCCCCACACCCTAGAAATATTACAAGGAACCCACGGAGAGGGATAAAATAGTCAAATCACACATAAATGAATAATTCAAGAAAATACCAAAAATTAAGTCGTTAATACCTGGTAGCTTGGGTCGTGATTGTTCATGACTTGAAAGTATTTGCTTTTAACCTAGTTAACCTTTTTTTAGTTTTGACACAGTACCATTTTATTGTTTACTAGTTTGAGTAGCTTTTGGAACTCAATATTTAACTCGTCTGAAATCTGTTAAGTTGTTGCTTAGAAGAGTTCAACGTGTGCTTTAAGTTTGATCGATTAGATAGTCTCAAAGAGCTAAAATTTACATCAATTTGTTATTGTTTATAAGTTATTTGATATATGTATTCCATGATGGGGTTGCATTTTTGTCTTAGATAATCAGTCCTCCTTATTTTTTAGGTTGTCTATGATGAACTAAGTCTTTTGCAAATTTTGAATTCAGATGTAACTATTTGAAGGTGTTTCCTTCTGATATGAGAATTTCTTTAAGAATAACATATAGTAGTTAAAGCTTTCTGAATAGTTAATTAATTACTTTTCCATGTGAAGTTATTAATAATGTTTGGCTAACTACATTGTTGCTCCACAAAATTGATGTTGGTGTCCTATGAATTTCATTGTTTAGTTGTTAAATACATATATTAAAAATAGTAGTTAGTATGAATATAACTTTTTTCCTTGACACTAGTTAACGTGCTTTTTAAACTATTTTGAATCTTCTGCTTACTATTGAGTTGTTAAGGTCTAACTATTGGAAATGTTTATTAATGGTAGCTACTGGAATACTGTCACCTATTATATCATTCAAGAATTATAGCTTTGTTAATATTGAGAGCGTGTTTTTTTCAACTTGTGTGAATGTCCTACTTGTATCTTAATAGATTTGAGAACAAAAATCAATAACCATAATAATAGGCTTGAATTAGTTTTGTTATTTGCTTTTCGGTTATGGAATAAAACTTCTGTTATGGACTCTACCAAGACCCAATATCAGAATCTAAAGCATTTCTTCTTTCACTTGAGTCCAGTAATGGACTATTTCTGTTCAGGTCGTTTGATTTAAGTCGTATTTGTTCTTTCGTCTGAAGTAGGATATATGTTACGAGTTAAAAACTTAAGAATCTAATATTTGATTATATGATATTCAGTACTATTTGGTCAATTTATTAATAGTAAGCCAGTTGATTCCTTGCATAGACCAATATTAATTAACTCTCATTTGTCTTTGATGCTTGTAACCATGTACGACTCCATTGGACTCCAAATCGCCCACTACATTACTCCTCTCGAATAAGCCCCCTCTTCATCGAAAAAGTTAACATGAAAGCTTTGGTCTAGAGCTCAAACCACCAGTATGCAACAATAGCAACTCGAAGAGCAAGACGCAGACCTAATAGCCCCATCTTCAAACTCCTCTTATATACCTTGTATTTTACCTTGTATTAGTGTTTTCCACAAACATGTTGGTGCTAACATTTTTTACTTGTTCTCTATGACCTGGTTGAATCCTTAAAGTGGAGGAATGAAGTCGTAACCGGTGATTCACAAATGGTTCTCCTTTACTTACCAATGATTAAACTTTCAAAGACTAGAATTAAATTCACACTATTATTGGTATTGAATTAATAAAGTGTCTATGCTTTCTTCCATCGTCTTTCGAAATACGGGTCATAAAGAATTTTCTTTCAAAACGTTGGATTATTTCTAACTTATATATATAATAAAACTTCCTTTTCCAAACATGGTATATTGTTTTTGCCAAAAAAATTATAGAAAATTTTGTCGATCAACAACATTTAGGTATTTCTTGAGGTTCTTAACACCTTTCTAGAAAAAAAACATGAACCCTTATCCTTATTCTCTGGTTTTGCAAAATAAAAAAATTTGACACTTTTTTAAAAAATGGTTTCCTAGTTCCTTAAAAAATAGGTAGAAACTCTTCTTTTTATCTATTTTTTTTACAAATTACCAAGTTATGAAATGTTCTTACTAGAGTTTAAGAAATGGATCGTAGCAGATGGTGAGTCTTCTAGGAATGCATCTAGATTCTAACCGAAAGGATTTTTTCCCACTTTTTGTGGCTAACTCATACTTGTTTTATTTTTTTGAATTTTATTTATTTGTTTAAATTATATAAATTGTTATTGTCATTCCATTTCTATTCCTTTCACTCTAACTCACACTATCACACGTACACGCGAGAGGTGGTTGCGCACCCATAAATTTCTTTGTGAATTTCAATATTTAGGAGAATTGGCGCATGTGCAGTGTGTCTGGATCTTTTTTCGTACGATCGTGTAATCTTCTCACTAGAGTAGTCCACTCAGAAACCTTGAGTCTACCAAACCCCCTCTAGATACCTAGGACAGAGTGAAATCACTTTCCATTTTTAGGCATTGACCTAGGATAACCCAATACCCAAGGAGTATTGGGCCCATTAGAAGACCACCTAACATCTATTAGCCATGAGTTAATTACATACGGTCATTCTTTATGTGTTAAATTGAAGGATACAATATTGTATTGCACGAATCAGTATTCCCCGAGATTGGAAAATTATTAGACTTGAGGCAATGAAAGGTTTTGCAAATAACATATTCATTCATCAAATATTAGGCTTATTGTGACACCCCAGGTAGATGAACCCTAGGCCCCTAAGTGATAAACTCTTTAATTGGCAAATTTCTGATGTAGAGTCAAATACTGCCACGACAACGACTTAGGTAACGAGTCGTTACCTCACATAATGAGTCATGAGGTGGGACTCGTTGTCTAAACAATGGGGTTGCCCAGGAGTTTTGCCTTAATCATGAGTCTTCACCGCGACTTATGATGATTGATAACGAGTCGTGATGAGAGACTCGTGGTCATAATAGTAAGGTCTAAGGTTTTTGGTCCTCAGTAACGTGTCCAGGTAACAACTCGTGATAAGTTCTCATGAGTCATTACATGAGTCGTGACAACTGGACTCAGTTTTTTGGCATGTGTTAATTAGGGGATTTTGGGTCTTTTCCTACCTTTGCACTATTCCATGACGTAAAACACTCTAAGGGTCCCTTAAACACCAGTTATCAAATTAAAAATACTATTTTCTCCTCTTTAACTCTCAAGGAAAGAACTCTAGGGATTTACAAGGCAATTAATCATTCAAGCTCTAGACTTTGGATTCCTTTCAATTTCTTGGGTATTTCTGGAATGTCTCTCATCCCTAACTTAAATTTTATACTACGGCATATGTTTTAATCATTGTTCATCTGATTTAATTGTCGGGTTTGAAATTGGGTTGAGGGTTTTTGATGATTATCACTTGAATTATATTTCCCATGGGTTAAATGCCTTGTGTATACTTAAAGTGGTGATATTTGGGACTGAATGGGTGCACTGTTATGGAATTTGGAATGGGGGACATAGGTTTCCCAAGATTAATGAATTTTTTCTTGGTAATGGCATTAAACTCAACCCACTTGCATGATTTTGGTTTTAAATGTGGAATTTGCATGAATTAACTCACTTTTGAAACTATTGCATTACATTAATGGAAAAATGAATAAAAATGGATCTGTGATGTGTTATTGAAATATAGAACTTATGACGCTTAAAATTATGAGAATATGCATATACTTAAGGCTATTTTGTTAAATTTGATGTGTTTTTGGAGTGTTTTGCAGGAAATCATGTTTTGGTTGTTAATTTCGTGAAAAGATGAAAAAAGGTGATTTTGGATACTTATGGGAGAAATTATGGGCAATTACGGATGTTCATGACACTTTCTGAATTATACGTGTAATACCCCGCATTTTCGAACTAGAAATCGAATCGTCATTGTAACACCCCATAAAAAAAATCCTTCATGTGTTATCTCCTAGTACCATGCTCATATATTTGAAAATTTTGAAAATACTTCTAAGTGTCAAAAAGGACTTAGTCTCATTTTTGAACTCCTACTCTTTGGGAATTTTATTTACGACCTTTCCGACCTCAGTTTCTTGATTTTTTTATTGATACGCGATGGGGCAAGTTGAGACTACATCCCGGGAGAGTTTCAGATTTTTTAGAGGAGCTTAAGGGCATGTTTGGTAAGCCAAAATAGTAAGCCGGGGCGATTAGCCCATGGCACCCTGCCTATAGCCTTGACTTGGAAGAGGCCCGCGATAAGCAAGGCGGCGCCTTGCTAAGTCCGGTGGACTAGGCAGGGCAGCACCTTGCCAATCGCGCTGGGCTTATTCCTTCAGTTTTCTCCAAATTCATTAAGGGCAGATTGGTAATTTTCACTCCCTTTTCATCTTTAACACGGGATTTAATCCCTAAATATCCAAAATACATTCACAATCTTCAAAATTACTCAAGAACACTCCTAAGGGTTTCAAACGAGAATTTCATCTATCTAAAGATTTAACCGTGGGTTTTCAATAATTCTTCAAGATTCGGAATATCCATTGCGATGGCTACAAGAAGCACCCATCAATCATACGTATAGCATCCCTAAAGCTAGAGTTCATTCAAAAGTTTCTAATTTAAGGTACATGGGGGTTTATCCTAAAAACTACATGGGCTTGTAAACTCTAGAACATGATTTAAAGATTATCAAGCATGAATTTAGAAAGGAGTTTTGAAATACATGATTTTAGTATGCTTGATGAATGTTTAATTATATTGTAATTTGGCCTTTAAGCCTTTTTTCCCTTAAATTAATTTACATCTATATGTATATGTATGAAATTGAAGATTGTTTGAGAGCACAAATTATGAATCCCCTCTCTTGTGATGAATTAAAGTTTATGACTTGTTGGGAAAGAGTTGGAATGCATGTTTTATGTTTTGAAAGTAGTTTTCTCAATATTAAAGCATTTGGACGTGATATATGGATTGTGAGAGGGAGTTTCTTGATATAATTATGCATCTTGTTTTAAAAAGAAAGAATTTGCATATGATTAAGCACTTTGACTTGACCACCTTATATTGTTGAGATATTCAAAAAGAGAAAGTCTCCTGCATATGTTTGCATGAATTTTAAAGAAAGAATTCTTTGAATTGATTTATTGTTATGGTGGTCCCAAACTACATATTTTGAAAGAAGAGATGATAATATGATATAAATGGCTTAGAGATATAACTTGCAAGTCAATGGTTGATGATACCATATAAATATATGCCATGACAGAACTATAAATCGATTTCAGAGAATACATATTTTAAAGAGTTAAAAACTGGGTTGATGTGAGTCAGGTGGTTACCCGAAGAAAGTATGGAACAAATGACTCTATACTAGAAACCGTGATTTACCGACACGGGAACTTAGTACCCTTCTATGTGATCCGGTGTACCTAGTATTTTGTCATCCTAAATCGGGACTTATGGTTTGGAGCCCTGCTTTGTGATCTTGAGCCCAACCAACATAATGATTTGATTGGGGTTGTGGCATCCTGCTGTGTGATCTTGTGTGCTCTTCCCTCAGTAGTGCTCCTATCTTGGCGGCAACCGAGATAAGGTAGTCGATCAAATTATGAAATTGTAGGGTGTATCACCTAGTGCAGAAGTAAAACAAAGAGTGTCACAGAGTTCAGATGAATTTACAGAGTCTTTCAAAATGCCCATGTGATTTCTTACTATATGATATGCTTATGAAATATTTTAAAATTGCTCTAATATATGTTGAATATAAATGATTATTTTGGATTTTCTCTGTGTACCAGTACATCTGTATTGACCCCTACCTCCCCAAGTTCGGAGGCTCAATCTAAGGGTCCTGATAAGCATTAGATTTCTTCGGGCAGAAGTGCAGAGTCCAGTGGTGAGCCTTCTATGTTTCAGAAGGACTATTTACTTTCAGAAAGTATCATTAGTTATGGTTTTGGTCTACTGAGGGCCTTGTCCCAGTTTTCAGACAGATGTCATAATATTTATGCAGTAGAGATTTTGCAAACTTGTTCAGATTACTGGTTTATTGATGTCGGGCTTTATTTTGCCTCTTTAAATTGGAAATTCAGAATTTTGACCATGTTTTCATATTAGATTATATTCCACATTTTTCTTTTACTATATGAATGTTGTGCATGATTACCAGATAGAGAAGGACGTTTCGGGCCTTCATGGTTCGGGAATGCTCGTCACGGCCAGGGCCCCAGTTTGGGTCATGAAAAAATTGGTATCAAAGCACGGTTCATGATCTCAGGGTGTCTGTGAAATCTCGTCGGGTAGAGTCTTATTTATGGGTGTGTAGTGCGCCACACTTATTAGCAGGAGGCTACAAGGAGTTTAGGAATGTCTCTCTTTCTTCATATTTTAGTTCATGCTATGGAGTCAGAATGTTCCTCTTTTATACTCTAATTCGTGCTATGGTGCCGCCTATACAAAAGTAAATTCATCCCAAATTCTTTCCTTACTTTGATGTGCTCAGATATGTCTTATGATTGGGGTGATTCAAGTGCATAAGTTTAGAGTTTAAATGGTATGGTCCTTTCTGATTGAGCCATATAAGATTTTAAAATTATGCAAGGCCTTGAGAAGAGTCTGTTCGTGCTTTAGAGTATATTGGATCTAGTGTGAACCTTGATCTTGATGAAATTGTGCTTTTCAGCCTGTTGTATTGAGTTTATTCGGTCCTTTTCAAAAAGTTATGTTGTAGATATTATGCTTAAGGAGGGATGAGGTGTAGCAGAATGTTGGAACTGTATTTCCACCCGAGTAGTAGTATAAGTTAAAGTGTCAGTGTCATGACCTATTGGTACTAAGATATGACCAAGAAGCTGGTGATATGAAGTCATAAATTTAAAAGTCAGAGTAAGGGCGACTTTTATGTAAATAAATATTTTGGTTTAATAACCGATGTTTGAGAATGATTTACCCCTTTATAGTGATAGGCTAATGTGGTAGATAGTAGCATGTGTGGATTGTATGGTAGTCTGTGGGGGAAGTATTTCACTCAAATTTTTATTTATACAAAGTAGGATGTGTATTTTTAGATCATTGAATATTGTGTGTCAAGTTTCTATCTCTTATAATCTTGTTATCATTGTGTTGTTGAAAATAAATGTCTAGTAAAGCCGTGTGAGTCTCTTTCGATTCACTAGCATAGATGCCTTGTCATTCATCTTATTTTTTTGTTCAAACACACAAAAATCAAAGTCTAGTGAAGCCGTGTAAAGCCTATTTCGATTTACTAGCAACTTGTTGTTCATCTTGTTGTTCTTGTATTGGTTGGAACTGGGGGTTTAGAGGCTTAATGGCAATAAAATGGTAAGGTCGATATATTAAATATATAAAATGGTAAGGTCGATCTATTAAATATATGTATACCCAAATCTTTTTACATGAGATTGAGTTGGTAATGAAGTGATACGTCCTTGTGTGTTAGTTTAGTAGAAGGTAGAGAAAGAGTTATTAGTCAAGGTGAATTGTTGTTTGCTTGAATTATCAAAATGGCTAGATTAGCCAGTAGGTTATAATTATAGACTCATGGTTGTTGTGGAATTTGAAGGTAGTCTAAATGTACGCTTGGGTAAGTAAGTGTGATGGGAGAAAGTCATATAAGTAGATAAGATTGTATGGAGTTATAATATAAGATTAAGGTTGACCATGTCTATTATGTGAATTTACCCTCTTGACCTTCTTTTTGTTGGTTGTTGTAAACTAGTGCTACTTGTGAGAAGGTATGTAGTAGATTTTTGAGGTATTTGGGTAGAATGTCCCAATTTGATGGACTAGTATATTATGTTGCTTTCTTCATTGGTGGTAGATGATTGATGCTAGACTATAAGCATGAATTTAAATGTAGAATGTGGATGTAAGAATAGTAGCTTAAGATTAATGGTGAATATTTGGTAAGAATTGTGTATAAGGTTGGGTTGTAAATCATGTTTAGCATTAGACATTAAGTTTGAACAGTTGATGTCCATGAAGGTAGATGTGATGATCTCTTGGTTAATGATACTAGTTATATGGAAGTGGTCTAATTGGCAGGAACGGTGTATGCAATGGCTTAAGTTTATTTGATTCGTAATGAAGTAAGATGTTGCACGTATGGTGTAGAAGTATGCCCAAGGTGATATGGAGTTGCAACATTTTCTAAGACTATTACATGTTGCGTGTGACTAGTAATACCATTGAGTTTCTAGATGGAGAAAAACTAGTAGATGGGTTATGGCGTTCTAAATAGTCAAGTTAAGGAGTTTTGATTGATAGTGTTGAGCCTTTTTATATGATCTTGATTCTCATAGTAGAGATATATAAGTTTGGAGTTGCGATATTGGTGGGATATGATGGAAGTAGTATGGTTCATCAAAGGCTTGGTCATATCCATGTTAAATGTTAGAATCTAAGTTTGAGTTTTTGAAGATTAAGCTAATAGAAATAAGAGTTAAAGCTCTAGAAGGTGTACACTCCGACTATGGGGGTACTCACGAGGATTCGAAGTAAGTAAGTATTCCAGTATTATGTGATGACTATTGGGGCTATAGAATGATAGAGTGTATCTCAGAAGGTAATATTACCAGTAAGTTTTCCACTTTCAGGTGTGGTTATTTGGGTTAAGTTCTGTTAATTGCGTGTACTGTCGTATTTCGGACCCTAGAGTGCAGTGAGGGTAGTTCAGTTTAGAGTTTAGTTATGGATTTCTCGAACTTAAGATGATGGCGTGAAGCTAAGGGGGAGATGATAGAAAAAGTAACCAAGTCAGGCTCTCAGATTCTAGTAGTGATGCCAGTATGATATAAAACATCAGAAAGTGAGGGTGAGACTCAACCCATTCTTATCTCAGTATTTTGTCAGTGATCCCAATACTTACTAATGTCTTACGTTTTAGTTCCATGATCATAGTTCATGTTCAGTCATATGATAGAGGATTATGTGCTTTTCCAGTTCCTAAACGAGGAATCCCAGATCATTCAGTAGTCGGGATCACATTCCATAAGTCATGAACTCTAGATTAAGGTCATGCAGCTCAGACCCATGTACTCATGTTTTATAGTGTACTCAGTTCCCATAACTCATGCTATACTCTTTATGATCGGCGAGATTTAGCTTATAGACAGGTATACTCTCAATTGAGATCACTTTGATGAATCGCTGATGTTGATTCGCAGTTCCTCGGGCCTCAATTAAGAGTCAATTCTCATATAATATCCTTCCACGCTTCAAGATCTTATGTTCTAACATTTCAGTGACTCCTCCTTATGTGATGATAGTGGTGATGAAAAAAATGTTTCTTGTTGATGAAAGATCATTGTATACTTGATTTAGATAAGTCTATAAGTGTGAAGTAAGATTTGGGGCCAAGTCTTTGATACATGTGATGGTTAGTGGAAATTTTTTTTTATGTGTATGTTCTTGGGGTAGAGTATGTGAGTTGTATTGATAGTGGTTTAGAGAATATACATGAAGTATGTCTTTATAGGTGTTTGCCGTGAATTTCATATATGGTTATAAAGATAGGCCTGAATGACATGTTGGGGATTTAAGTGAAGGAACGCAAGATCCATTAATGAATCCATAGTAAGAGTTCAGAGTTGGTCATTGAATTGGTAAAGAACGTTATGCTTAGGGTGTGATCTTTAAAAAGATATAGAAAGTTAAATCATATGGATTAGACTAGTATCGTAGTATGGCATGTTGTATTTTTCTGACTTGGAGTTAGGCTTGATCACGGTGAGACGATTTAAGCTACTATAGACATTAGTAAAAAGATTTAAAAATGCCCCTATAAGAATAATAGGTTGAATCAAATGAGTATGGTATTTAAGGAGAATAGTATAGTTAATGAATATTCGAGAAGTGTGCAAAGTTTGAAAGTAAGAAGTTGCATTGCCTAAGGCCTGGTAATTCTATCCTAGTTTATGAGATAAATGTCTATATTTCATGCAATAGATTAGTTCCAAGGTTGTGATTCCTTAGTTGAATGTCTTGTGTAAATCATGCCTAAGATTCTTTGCTCCCTAATGCTACTGGAACTTCTTTAGAAAGAGTGTTGAAGATATAATCTATTCCATCCATGTAAATTGCGAATCCAGTTCGGTCCAAGCATCATGTTTCAGATTCAGCTATTTAGTCATGACTCGGTTCATAAGAGTTCAGAGCATAATCTCAAATTTCTCCAAGTATTTAAGCTCAGACAGTGTAATACCCTGGTACGATCTAAGTGTTATTGCCTCATGATTCGTACTTGTATAAGCTATCACTTCTCAATTCGATGTGTATGATTAGATCATGAACACTTCAAGGGAATCCTAAACTCTCGTCATGAATCATCTCCTTGAAGCAAGTAAAGTCAAGTCAGATCAGAATTCAGTTTCATGAAAGAATTTTAAATATTTTAGATCAGTTATGTCCTTTCTTGGAAGGCACATCATGTCCGCATTATTCCATACCTTTAAGCTTCAAAAAGTTACTACCCATCATTCGAGGACGAATGATCCCAAGGGGGAGATAATGTAACACCCCAAATTTTCGAACTAGAAATCGAATCGTCGTTGTAACACCCCATAAAAAAATCCTGAATGTGTTATCTCCTAGTAGCATGCTCATATAGTTGAAAAACTTGAAAATACTTCTAAGTTTCAAAAAGGACTTAGTCTAATTTTTGAACTCCTAATCTTCGTAAATTTTATTTACGACCTTCCCGACCTCTGTTTCTTGATTTTTTTGTTGATACGTGATGGGGCAAGTTGAGAGTACATCCCAGGAGAGTTTAAGAATTTTTAGACGAGCTTAAGGGAATGTTTGGTATGCCAAAATAGTAAGACGGGGTGATTAGCCCGTGGCGCCCTACCTATAGCCTTGACTGGGAAGAGGCCCGCGATAAGAAAGGCGGCGCCTTGCTAAGTCCGGCGGACTAGATAGGGCGGCGCTTTGCCAATCTCTCTGGGCTTATTCCTTCAGTTTTCTCTGAATTCATTAAGGGCAGATTGGTAATTTTCACTCCCTTTTCATCTTTAACACGGGATTTAATCCCTAAATCACCAAAATACATTCACAATCTTCAAAATTACTCAAGAACACTCCCAAGGGTTTTAAACAAGAATTCCATATATCTCAAGATTTAATCGTGGGTTTTCAATAATTCTTCAAGATTCGGAATACCCATTGCGAAGGCTACAAGAAGCACCCATCAATTGTATGTATAGCATCCCTAAAGCTAGAGTTCATTCAAAAGTTTCTAATTTAAGGTACGTGGGGTTTATCCTAAAAACTACATGGGCTTGTAAATACTAGAACATGATTTAAAGATTATCAAGCATGAATTTAGAAAGGGGTTTTGAAATACATGATTTTATTATGCTTGATGAATGTTTAATTATATTGTGATTTGGCCCTTAAGACTTTTTCCCCTTAAATTGATTTACATCTATATGTATATGTATGAAATTGAAGATTGTTTGAGAGAAAAATTATGAAACCCCTCTCTTGTAATGAATTAAAGTTAATGATCTTGTCGGGAAAGAGTTGGAATGCATGTTTTATGTTTTGAAAGTAGTTTTCCCAATATTAAAGCATTTGGACGTGATATATAGACTATGAGAGGAAGTTTCTTGATATAATTATGCATTTTGTTTTAAAAAGAAAGAATTTGCATGTGATTGAGCACTTTGACTTGACCACCTTATATTGTTGAGATGTTGAAAAAGAGAAAGTTTCCTGCATATGTTTGTATGAATTTTAAAGAAAGAATTCTTTGATTCGATTTATTGTTATGGTGGTCCCAAACTGCATGTTTTGAAAGAAGAGATGATAATATGCTATAAATGGCTTAAAGATGTGACTTTCAAGTTAATGGTATGACGATACCATATAAATTTATGCCATGACAAAACTAGAAATTGATTTCAGAGAATACTTGTTTTAAAGAGTTAAAAACTGGGTTGATGTGAGTTAGGTGGTTACCTGAAGAAAGTATGGGTCAAATGACTCTATACTAGAAATCGTGATTTGCCGACACGGGAACTTGGAACCCTGCTATGTGATCTTGTGTACCTAGTATTTTTTTCATCCCAAATCGGGACTTATGGTTTGGAGCCCTGCTTTGTGATCTTGAGCCCAACCACGACATAATGACTTGTTTGGGGTTGTGGCACCCTGTTGTGTGATCTTGTGTGCTCTTCCCTCACTAGTTCTCCTATCTTGGTGGCAACCGAGATAAGGTAATCGTTGAAATTATGAAATTGTAGGGTATACCACCTAGCGTAGAAGTAAAACAAAGAGTGTCACAGAGTTCAGATGAATTTACAGAGTCTTTCAAAATGCCCATGTGATTTCTTACTATATGATATGTTTATGAACTGTTTTAAAATTTCTCTCATATATGTTGAATATAAATGATTATTTTGGATTTTCTCTGCGTACCAGTACATCCTTATTGACCCCTACCTCCCCAGGTTCGGAGGCTCAGTCTAGGGGTCCTGATAAGCAGTAGATTTCTTCGGGTAGAAGTGCAGAGTACAGTGGTAAGCCATCTATATTTTAGAAGGCCTATTTACTTTATGACAATATCATTAGTTTTGGTTTTGGTCTACTGGGGGCCTTGTCCCAGTTTTCAGACAGATGTCATAATATTCATGTAGTAGAGATTTCGCAGACTGGTTCAGATTACTGGTTTATTGATGTCGGGCTTTATTTTGCCTCTTTAAATTGGAAATTCAGAATTTTTACTATGTTTCCGTATTAGATTATATTTCCACATTTTTCTTTTACTATATGAATGTTGTGCATGATTACCAGATAGAGAAGGGCGTTCTGGGCCTTCATGGTTCGGGAATGCTCGTCACGGCCAGGGCCCCGATTCGGGTCGTGACAATACATGACCAAAGTATGTGATTGAAGTTGAAGATTTAAAGCTTGGTTGCAAGTGCCAAAGTTGAAGATCCCGAGAGTTGACAGTGCTTCAGTAACTTAGACATAACTTTTCATCCTGATATCGGATTGAGTCAAAATTTATATTGTTGAAAATATAATTCAATAATCTATTTCATTTTTGGGACATTTTAACTTTATAAGTCAACTTGAGGACCACAAGTAGCACATACAGTCTGTCTATAGGCAAAGCAAGTGCCAGAGGTTGAAATCCCGGGAGCTGAAGTGCGGGAATTGCGCCTTCAATCACTACCTGTGCCCTCCCTTCAGCCCGCAGGTGCTACCTACACCTAAGAAAAAGTAACAATTGGCCTTTTTAGGTGGTCATCGACGGTTATTTTTTGAATCATTCTGAAATCATTTCCTAGGATTTCCATGTATCCCAATTACACTCCTATGATGTTTGTAAGTCCTATTATGTATGGGTAATTATATTTTCCTATTTTGGTTATGATTTGAACTCTAAGATTTCTTGTAACCTATAAATACCCTTTAAGCTTTGTTTAGTTTATCAATTCATTGACATTATTCAGAAAAACATATTCACATATTGATTGATTGAGAAAGAGGCCCCAAGTTCACAAACATCTTGTTGGTATTGGTTTGTTATTCAATTTAAGACTTTGGGATTTCTTCTCTTATTATTGTGATAGTGATTTTGTAATTTTTTCCTTGGATTCCATAATTGATCTCATAACTATGAGTAGCTAATTCCCGTAGCTAGGGTTGTGGAAACCCCGGCAGATTAATGAAGTAGAGGAAGTGTCAAGTCATTCTAGATAAATATTCTAGCATGTATTGGATTTTCTTCATTCTTATTGATTTCTTAGCAGTGGACAACGTTAAGATCTCACCTAGATTATTGCTACTTACGCCAAAAGAGGAGTAGTGGCTAGGAAAAGAAGATCACAACAGTAAGTTGAAGATTAATGGTCAATCCATGCTACTAGGTATTATATATATAAGATCATTAACTATCATCTAATAACTAGAGTCCAAAAAGGTAATAGCTAACTGGGATCCAGGATAAGGGTTAGTTACGCGACATCTTGAGACTCAAAAGGTAAAGAGTGAAATCCATGTGCTCATCCAAAAGATTACTGATGGTACATAACTTATCAGATTCTACATACAATGTATTCAAATAGTTCCACAGTGCATGATTAGTCTACTGAGTTGATAAGCAATGGGGAACACATGCCTAGTGTTCGTATTAGATTGTTTCCAACTAAGAGCAACCAATTCTTTTTCTTTTTCTATTTTATAAAATCACCCCTTTTATTTTCCAGCACTGCCTTATGATTGTAATAAGTTTGAGACAAAGTTATAGCCTATTCCCTATAGGATCAACCCCAAACTAGTTGGGTTACTATATTTGACAGTGACCATTTTATCCTATAATTGGAGGCGTATTTTGGGCATTATCAATTTGAATGGTCTTAGTAGTGATGGTTTGGGATTTTTAAAGGAACTTGGGAGTCAATTGGTTTATTAGAATGAATTTTCATGATTATATAAGCTTACAAGCATAATTGCAATGATGATACCGAGTGGTAAATGCATTAACATAAGACTCTTTGGTTTATGGTTGGTATTATGTCCAAAATGGTTTTAATCTAGGCTTAAAAGGGGTGTGTAGCTCACCATGAAGGTAAAGGTCCTTGAGGGACCAACACTAGAAATCATATTTGCCGGCATGGAAATCTATATAACTGTGTGCTTAGTTCACACATTATACTTTTGGGATGGATAGAACCTTGGTGCCTTTGGCTCACCTTTGTATTTCATCAATTCATGTCGCTAATATGCGATAGGTCCTTTTCAGCAGGGGGAGATGAAACCATATAGCCCGTGGGTTCCCTTAGGATGGAAAGGGATACACAGTCCAAGTTAATATTTTATAATATCACATCCATTACTCTTGTCCCTACCTCAACATCCTATATATGTATATTTGAATACGTGTTCATATGGTTTTGATTGGTTTTGGAAATGTCATTACTTTATCACTTTCACTAAGTTACATAATAGTGCTTATCCCACTGACTGTCTCTAGATACTGCATCATTTCATGATGTAGAGTCCTAGGGATTTTCTGTACCCTTGTGTAGTGTTAGGTGGTGTGGTGCATTGGTCGAGTTGATTTGAAGTGCTGAGCCTCCATCATTAGGAAAGACTTACCATTTTATTAGGTTTCTTTTTAGATTTTGGGAATTATGAACTCATTTTTATCATGGTTGGGGGCATGTCTTAACCCAGTTTGGTATCCTGTTTTTTATATGCTTTTTATGGACAAGTGTGGGTTGTATGTTTATTCTTGACTTTAGTTTTTATTTGGTTTATCTATTCTCCTTATCATCATGTTTGGTTGGATACCATTGTATTCTTTTATTGTGTTCTGAATATTAGTTTAAAGGAGTGGTCTCCAGCTTATAGTGGGTTTGACATACTCATCATGACTACTCCCTAGTTTGGATCTTGGTATCAGAGCATGGTTCAGGGTCGTTGGTTGTCCACAGAGCCGTGTGGAGTAAAGTACTTTTTATGGGTGTGTAGCACACCATACTTATAAGAGGAGGCTACGAGGTATTTAATAATGTTTCCTATTTCTTGTGTTATAATTTGGGCTATAGGGTCTTGTGTCATAAAACTTCTCTAACTCCTAGCTTACTCACATTTTATATCATTCCTCCCAAAAGATCTGATATTTGCATAAGCACTACTGGGACCTCTGTCCCACCCGGGGACAATGTTGAGGGAATTCGCCCTACTTATGGAGTCCAGACCCGATCTAGGGTCCCTGTACCTAATTGTAATGCACTACTTGGGGTCCCACCGATCCTTACTAGTCCTCCTCGAGCTCCCTGGGATGGTGAGACATATGATCAGCTGCCTCAAGGAGACATCTTTAAAGCAGAGTTTTGTCTATCTATTCACATACTTGCACAGTTGGTGGCATCACAGTCTTATCAATTTGATTTTGTTAGTTCGGTTGCTCATTCATTTGAGGTTACTCAGGTTGGCCAATTTATGAGTTTAAATCCCCCAAAATTTACAGTCTCTAAGGTTGAGAAGTATACTCAGGGGCTTATTGATGATATAGAAAAAAAATTTAGGGTAATGCATGCCACTGATTTAGAGGGTGTGGAGTTTGTTGCCTATCAGTTGAAAGATGTGACTTACCAGTGGTATGAGGAGTGGGAAGAGATGAGAGGTGATGATGTTTAACATGTAGTGTAGGATGACTTTTTAGGTGCTTTTCTTGATCATTTATTTCCTCAAGAGTTGATGGAGGGTAATATGAGCGTGAAGGAGTATGCCCTGAAGTTTCAGCAGTTATCTCATTATGCTCTGGAGTTAGTGTCTAACATGAGATCCAAGATGAGGAAATTTGCCTCTGGGTTTTCTTTTGATTTGGTATTAGAGTATAAGGCTATGATATTGAACAATGAAATGGACATCTCCGGGATGGTGGTTTATATACAGCAGGTAGAGGATGAAAAGAAAAAAAGGTGGAGATAGAAGAGAGGTAGAATAAAAAGTTTAGATATTTAAAGAAGGGAGTGAATTAACAGAATAGTGGAAGAGATTGTAGATAGTGGACTGATAATGCCAAAGCTACACCTTCACCTTGAACATGATTCCGGTTGCAATCAAATATAGTAACCCAACAAAGGTTAGGTTTGAATCCCAAGGGAATATTTGGACATGTGGATCCTAAATGTTGTAATCAATGGGCAAAAACTGGAAAAGTAAATGGGTGGATTTGAATGAAAGTATCGAATAAGGAGAAAATATCAACTTCGATTGTGATCAGTATTGGTAAACACTATGATTGTGTTCTCCCTGTATTCTTAACTCCGTAGTCTTATCGTGGTTTGTTGAACCAACCCGATACCTTGCATACAGAATCGATAAGTTATGTACCATATACAGTATTTTGGATGAGCAGAAGGATTTCACCCTTTACCTTTTGAGTCTCAGGATGTCTCTTTACTAACCCTTATCTTGATCCCAGATAACTATTACCTTTTGATTCTCTAGTTATTAGATGAAATCTAACCATCTTACTAAGATAAACCCTAGAAGTGTGGATCGACAGTTAAACACCAAATTACCATTGTATTTATCTTTTCTTAGTCACTACTCCTCTTTTAGAGTAAGCAGCAATACCTAGGAAGGATCCTAACATTGGCCACCCGCTAAGAAAACTATTATATTAAAGATAAATCAATACATGCATGGGTATCGATTCAGAACAATAATAGCACTTCCCCTACTTCGATAATCTGTCAGGGTTTCCACAACCCTATGGGTTTTAGTAGCTCATGCTTATGAAGAAATTAATAACATTCATATTCTAAAGTGTATATGAAATCAAAACAATAAGAATAAGAAAAACCCACAACCATAACTGAATTAATGAACAAAAGTCAATACAAGAGAATCCCAAGATCAAAATTGAATCTTGGAATCAAAATATGCTTATGAGTATCAAACGTTTTTTATCCCTTCTAAAAAAACACATAAAGGGTATTTATAGTACATGAGGAAACCCTAAAACCAAGGCCCGAATGAAATAGGAGAAAATAGAGTCGGTGGCTACCTACTCTCTTTACTCGCTCCCTGACCCTGAGAGCACGCAGTACCTATGGTCTAAACCAATTCCCTGACCCTGAGTGTAGGTAGTAACTGCAGTCAACAGGATGAGAGCTGGTACAGAGTGAGGGTACAAGATGGAAAAATTCCTATAGGTCAGCACTCAGGATTTGGGACTTCTGGCTCCTTCTTTGCCTATGTGCAGTCTGTAGGTCCTACTTGCAGTCCACATGTAGACTTAGTAAATGTCGGGAGTCCTCTTTTCATCTCTTCTTCAATTCACAAACATGCTTTGATTATAAACAAATTGGAAAGTGTCCTGAACATCCATAATTGCTCTAAAAAGTAGCCAAAAATACCTTTTTCACGAGTTTAGCATCCAAAACATGATTTTCTGCAAAACATACCCAAAAGGCATCATAGATAACAAATTAACCTTAGAAAATTGCAACTTTTTCTTGTTTTAAGCATCGAAAGTGCTATATTTCTATAGCACATTATGAACCAAGAAGAAGAATTGGGAAAATTTTAATTCTTATTCGATATCTAGTGATCCTTATCCTAAGCCTTCTGTTGATCGTTATTTTTAGACTTGCAGTGGCCTAAGGCACAGAGTGCCCAGTCTTGGGACAGTGGATCTCAGTCAGCTTCACCTTATCCTTCTTGCCATTTTTATGGGCAGCTTTATCATGGTTATTGTGAGGAGGGGAGAAATCAATGCAATAATTATGGTTATCTTGGTCATATGAAGTGATATTGTCCTTCAGCCAGGGTTTCCACTAGAGCTAATAATGTTTTGGATGCTACTTTTTCAGCTCCTAGGCCAAAGGGTGCTACCTTAGGTACCAGCACTTGCCGAAATTATCTTATGCAATTACTAGTTTTCAGGAATCTGAGGCTTCCCCAGATGTTGTTATTGGTATGTTACAGATTTTCTCCCATGATTATTATTGTTTGCTTGATCCACGTTCTACCCTATCTTATGTGACCCCTTATATGATTTTTCACTCTGGTTTGGTCCTAAAAATATTTTTGACCCTTCTTCTATGTCTAATTCGGTGGATAATTCTATAGTTGCTAGAAAAATCTATAGGGGTTGTGGGGTGTCCATCTTTCATATGGAGACATTGGTGGATTTGATAGAGAGTGATATGGTAGATTTTGATGTAATACTGGGATGGACTGGCTTCATTAGTGTTATGTTTCTCTGGATTGTAGGACCTGAAAGGTCAGTTTCACTTTCCTAATATTAGAATGGGAAGGGAGTTCCTTATTACCCAAAGGAAGATTTATCTCATATCTTAGAGCTCAAAAATTGATATGTAAAGTGTATTTATGTCTTCTATTTTGGGTTAAGGATTCTAACTCTGAGATTCCCTCTTTGCAATTTATCCATGTGGTTAATGAATTTCCCAAAGTTTTTCTCGATGGCCATCCTGTGATTCTTTCCGATAGGGAAATAGACTTTTGGGTTGATCTTCTACTGGATACCCATCCTATTTTCATTCCTTCTTATTGAATAGCTTCGACTGAACTAAAGAAACTTAAGGAGCAGTTAAAGGATCTTCTAGATAAAGGGTTCATTCATCCTAATGTTTCTCCGTAGAGTGCTCCTGTATTTTTTGTGTAAAAGAAAGATGGTTCTCTTTGGATGTGTATAGACTATCTCTAATTGAATAAGGTGACCTTTAAAATAAGTACCCTATTCCTAAGATTGATGACTTTTTCGATCAACTTCAGGGTGCTAGAAGTTTTTTAAGATTGATCTCTATTTGGGCTATCATCAGTTGAAAATTAGGAAGGTTTCTATATGTAGTTTTGATGATGAGAAGTTAACTTCAAGGGACTAAGTCCCTAGATGTTCATGGTATAGTACAGCTGGCAGCGTGTCTGCACAATTTTGTCCTCTTGTGTAAAAAACTTGCAGGTGCAGCTTGTACTAAATAGGACACCTGTTCCAATGATATTTTAGCCCTAATCATCACTTATCTATAAAAGGAAAAAGAAGCCTCTTCATCAAATGGTTTTGGAAAATAAAAAGAATAAAGAGAGGCATCAAAAAAAACCATTTCAAAACTACTTAAGTTCTTAGTTGTTTATGTGTGATTAAATAAAAATTATTCTTGAGTGAGTTCTGATTTATAAATGAATTACTCGTGTTATAAGAGTAATGACCTCTTCTCTTTAAGTAGAGAGTGCTTAGGTAGATTTGCCTAACTTTGATACTGATTAGAGTTAATCAGTGTAGAGGGTCCTTGGCAGAGTTTTCAAGATAAGCTTGTAGTAGAGTTATTACAAGTGAAAGAAACCTAGAGTTAGGTTCACTAAAGACTCTAATCAAGAGTTCGATTATAGTGGATTTTGGAGAGTTTCTAAGGGAAAACATTGTTTTTTCCCTTCATTAAGCAATGGGGTTTCCACGTTAAAATCTTGTGTTTTTACTCTTCCTGCACTGGCTTTTGATTTTTAGTTATTTTACTGTGTTTTGCCTGTGATTGACTTTGAGAGACCCGATCCCTCACTGTGTGGTGCAACCCTCAGGGTTTCAACAATTGGTATCAGATCTAGGTTACTCTAAAAGGTTGACACCTATAGTGTCTTGTCTAGGATGGCTGCTCTACCTAATCAATAAAAAAGGTAATCTCCACTAGACCACCAAGATTCTTTAGGCAGTATTATGGGTGGTGGAAAACCAGGATGTTTGACTTCATTGTGACTGAAGATAGTGAACTGGTGGACATAATCCTTGATGTACCTCTTGTTCCTATTAAAGAAGTCAAAGAATGAGAAATAATTAGAATGATTGTTAAAAGTAAGAGAGAGTATGTTGATGAATAAAAAATAAATTGAAAAGAACTATAGGGCTATGAAATTGTTGGTTTATAGTATAGGGCATGATGAGTATAATAGGATTTCTGCTGTGAAAATGCAAAAGAAATATGGGATTCTTAAGGACTACTCATGAAGGTTCCACTAATGTGAACGATTCAAAAGCATACATGCTGACTACTCAGTATGAAACCTTCACTATAAACAAAGGATAAACCATCCAAGAAATGTATACAAGAATCACTTCTATCATTAATGAGCTTCACTACTTAAGAGAAGTGATTCCAGTGTATAAGCAAGGCAGAAAAATTCTTGGTGTCCTTCCTAAGTCCTGCAAAAGTAAAGTGGATGCTATAACTAAGGCAAAAAAACTGAAGACCCTCACCATGGATGAACTGATTGTAAATCTAAAAGCCCATCAGCTCAAGAAGTAGCAAGAGCTAGAGTAGAAGGAAGCTAAAAGAGGAAAATTGTTGGCATTAAAGGCTTCAAAATATGATTTAAGGGAAGATGATACAGATGTTGCATATTTGGTAGAAAGGATTTTTAGATCCATAAAGAAGAGTGGTCAGTTCCAAGAAAAGGTAGCAGCTGTAAAAAGGGAAATAATGCTGAGGTGTGTCACAAATGTAGGAGTCCTATGAATTTTATTAAGGATTGTCCAATGAATAAGATAGATTATCATAATTATCTCAAGGCTGGAGGTGACAAGGGAAAGAACATAGATTAGGTCCCTAAAATTCTAGAAAGAAGACAGTAGCAGAGTATGTTGCAAAGCAAGCTCTGGTAGCATGGGGAGACTATTCCTGTGATCAAGTGAATATAAGAAGACTAGAGATGTTTCTATGTTAGTAGTGAAAGACAGTATAGTTATCTATGATTCCTTATTTGCATTCATGGAAAACACAGAAGATAAAAAAAGAAAAGGAGGTAATTCTTTCTGATATTAAGAAGAATCTTGATAATTACACTGCTAGGAAGATAAAAAGGCTTGCAAGTGTATTGATAGACTCTGCATATGAACTTTCTGCTGATAAAAATACTTTAGAGGAGAAAGTAGAAAATCAAGAACATGAATTGATTGCCTTTAACTCTTCAATTAACTGAAACTGTAGAAATGGTCACTGAATTAAAGTCTAAAAGTCTGAATTGTATAAGTCAATTGAAGAAGGTAAATAATATAGATGGTAAAGGGAAGATGGAATCCTCAACTCTTTAGATTGATCTTGAGGAGAAATTGAAGTCTTCATAAAAACACCTTATGTAAGAACTTCACAGGAATAGAGAGTTACAAAGGGGCATGGTCTATTTGAGAGAAGAGTTAAACTAGTATCTTAAATGGACTACTTCCTCACTAGTCCATTCTAACTTGATTAATCAAGGTGTTAGTGATGGAAGAGGTCAAGGCTATCAAGGATAATTTCAATCTGTTGAGTCTAAAGAAAAGTTCGTTCTTGATGATAGAGGCAAAGGGAACAAACTCATGTGCACTCACTTTGGAAGAGATGGAAACTTGAAAAAAAAGATGCCAGCATTGTCTTAAGGAAAAATTAAGGAATACAAAATACCTTCAGCAGAAGAATGCACATACCAAGGGCTTCAAGTCTCTGAAAAAAGTGAAGAGGAAGCTATCACTGCCTAGATGGGCAAAGAAGAATTTGATCATACCATCATCCTCCTACTAGGAACTCAAAATTAAGTGGGTTCCCAAATTCAACTTGTGATCATGATTTCAGGAATGGGAAGGGGATTGCAGCCAAGAATAGCACGTTGATTGAAGGGGTTCAAAGCTCAATGATGAAATATCTGATTGTGTTATCTCTCTCTCTCTCTCAAGGTAACTCTAAGGTGGAGGTTTCATATTTTGAAATAGTTGATTTCAAGGGACCTGGTCCCTACGACATCCATCTCAAAAGAAAAAGCTTCAGCAGAATAAATAACATATAAATTAGTGTCTCTTCCAAAATTTGGCTATGCTCAGGAGACAGGTATCCTTGATAATGTAGGTGTATGTAAATCTAACTCAGGTCCATACCATTGCAGGTATACACCTAAGGGGACATCTTTGGAAGTGGACAAATATGGCAAGAACAAATTTGAAAAATTTACCCAAAGGAGAGAGACCTGGTCACATCTCTTCGGTTATTACCTATACAAGATGCTCTGTGTATTTTTCTCCTCTACAAAAGTAGTCAATTCCATTTCACAAAATTAAGGGTCACACTTCATAAGTTCAGACATGTCATTTCAAAAGTGACCTATTTTTAACAACTGACACCTCTCTAAACCAACATATTAGATCTTCACTCTTCTTTCTTAAACAATTTTAACTTATCATCCAAAATCAACTCTCTTCTTTAACCTAACTGGTTCTATTTTATCTCTCTCACCCTTAAAATTAAATAGTTGATGATTCTACCTCCTCAAACCTAGCTAAAGGTTCTGAGGTAGACAACACCCTATAAAATTAGGCTGAACATTCCCAATACTCTAATCCTTCAATAACAAAAGTCATAGAAAGCACCATTTAAGTCTCTAACCTAAAACTGAGTCAACTTTACCCCCCGAGTCATCTTTACAAGATTTGAAACCCCTAAATGAGTCAGTTCTCATTGAAATTTCCTCAAACCTAGAAATTTGTGTTCAACCAATCATGGTAGAGGATTCCAGTCGAGGCTTTAGGTCACCAATCGGATATAAAAACTCTGCAATTGAGATTTCTCACTATCTAGAAAGCTCAAAAGTGGTTGAAAATTCTCAGATCCCTGAGTTACCTGAAGAACACAAAAAGGCTAATACTTCTAAAAATTTGCATAAACCAGACTCTCCTACTTTCTCAGATTCAAACCTTAGATTTTCTTAGTCACTTGGTGAAGAAATACCAGTAAAATAAGTTAATCTTTCATGCAGTGAGAACTAGGTGGCTGAAAATTTTATTTTGTTTGCACCTAATACCAAAGAAAACTCTAGTAATGAAAAAGAACATGAAGTAAGTGATAAGGAGGAGAAAATAAGGATGAAGTACCTTTGAGATGGTCTATGAAGAAGCTAAGTAGAAGCAGAGAAAATGAGAAAGTAATGGACTCTAAGGTGAAAGTGTCTAGATCTTACTCCACTTAAGGGTCTGAGATGAAATTGCTCGTAGATGCAATGAAAAAAATAAGACTTCCACCATAAAAAGAAGAAAGCTCATGAAAACCTATGCAATAGAAGAGAAAGAAGGTATTGAAGTTGTGGAGATTAAGGGAGGGGATTATATAATTTCAGTAGTTGCTACTGCTACTAAAGAAAGAAGAATGGAAGTTAAGGATAATGAGAAGACCAGGTCCTCTAAGTCCAAGATTGGTAGCTCTACTAGAATGAGGAAGAAACACATAGCTAACAAGAAAAGAAAAAACTCAGAGGGACCTGGTCCCAGGAAGAGAAAATTTTATGAAGAAGGAGAGCCAAGTAGTGAGCCCAAAAGAAAGAAAAAGAATGAGAAAAAGAAAGACATACCTTGAGAAAAGAGAAGTGGGAACCTGACAACCCAGAAGGTTCTATTTGGGAGAGTGTTTGATCTAAAAATTAATGAAAAACTAGGGATGATAGAACTGGTAGAGTATGTGAGGCATTAGGGTTGGTTGGACCTGCTAAAAGAACCAACTCTTATTATCTTTGAAGGTGAGGTGAGAGAATTCTACTACTCCATGGAACTCTCAATGGATGGTTTGAGTTTGACTGCACAAGTGCAGGGAAAGGTTCTTCAGCTGAATGAAGAAACTCTAGGAAGGATCCTATCTATTGTAGGGGTAATAACTGTAGTAAATTAATAGCCTACCGCTGAATTCATGATTGAGGCATCAAAGATTTGAGGTACCTCAATAGCTGCAATGAAAAAAAAATTTCTAAAAAGTGACTATCAACTGGCATTTGAGTTCATCAATAAGATCCTATTGCCAAGGTCTAAAAAAGAACAATGTCTTTTAGTGTTGACTTATTTTTTATTCAATCCTTGATCAAGTTTGAATTGATAAGTCTTCCAGTACTAATGACAGAGCATATGCATAAAGTGATTTATGAAAAGGAAGGCAAACATGGAATTCCATATGGATATCTCTTGAACAAGGTGTTTGAACATTATGGTATGTATGGAACTAAGGGAACACTTGTAACAGCCAACCAGATGAGCAGTCTAACAACTCTTGTGGAGAATGAATGCATAGAGGGCGAAGCTAGATCTGTTTCACAAGTATCTGAGTTTTTAGCTATTCAAGAAAAGTTGGGAAAGGAAATAGAGGAATTAAGGATCAAGCTAGCTACCAAAGATGCTGAAATAGTGTACCTGAATCTACAGAATCAGAAGTTGTACTCTGAGGGACTAGGTGCCACTAATGAACTTGCAGTTGAAAATGCAAAACTCCAGGCAAAAGTGGGTGAACTGACTTGTGAATTTGAATAACTGAATGCTGAAGTAAAGGTTCTCACCAAACAATTTTTGGATGCTCACAATGCTGAAAGTGCAAGAATAATAATGATGCTTAAGTCCTTTTTACCCAAACCTCCCTCTACGTACGCCCTTTTATTTATTCTCCCTCATCAACCTTTTGTCAGTTTCTTGTCTTGATTATAATATTGGCCTTTACAGATAGTTGTTTTATGTTGATTATGTTGCACTAGTGCTAACTTTTATGAATAGATGATTTTTGTTTTGTGCCTCATTTGTCTCATTCAGTTTAAAGTTATTCTCCATGCTAGTGTTTACCTAGTTTCCATGACTTAATTAGCTTTTACTTATCTTTACTCTTATTTTATTGTTAATCCTTTTCAATGATGCCAAAAAGGGGACTACTGACTTTATATGTAAGGACCATGTGGGTGGGTGTATATGTGCTCATATGGTGCATATTGATAGGGGGAAGTATGATAAGGCATAGTGACAGGGGGAGCAAATGTTCTCAGAGTTTTTGTTACAAATGACAACAGGGGACCAGGTCTTTGTGTTGCATGATCGTGAAAGCATGATAATAGGGAGAACATTCATCTTCAAAGTGGTAATCCCATTGATTTAATGTTATTATATGCTCAAAGTTGTATGGTAGGTTTGTCATCATTAAAAAATAGGGAAATTGATATATATTATTTTGATGATGAGCAACTAATTGCAAAGGACTAAGTCCCTGGATGTTCATAGTACAGCATGGCTGGCACACTTATCTGCACAATTTTGTCCTCTTGTGTAACATACTTGCAGTACTGCTTGTACTGAATAGGACACGTGGTTCAATGATATTTTATCCCTATAACTACTTATCTATAAAAAGAAAAAAATGTGTCTTCATCAAATAGTTTTTTGCAAAAAAAAGAGTGAAGAGAGGCAGCAAAAACCCTATTTTAACACTGCTTAAGTTCTTAGCTATTTATGTGTGCTTAAATAGAAATTATTCTTGAGTGAGTTCTGATTTGTAAACTTATTACTCGTGTTATAAGAGTAATGAACTTTTATTTTTGAGTAGAGAGTTCTTAGGTAGAGTTGACTAAGTTTGATACTGATTATAGTTAATCAGTGTAGAGGGTCCTTGGCTGAGTTGTCAAGATGATATTGCAGTAGATTTATTACAAGCGAAAGAAACCTAGAGTTAGGTACACTGAAGACTACAATAAAATGTTTGATTATATTGGATTTTGGAGAGCTTTTGAGGTCAAGTGTTGTTTTTCCCTTTCTTGACCAAGTTGGTTTCCATGTTAAAATCCTGTGTTTTTACTCTTTCTGCACTGTCTTTTGATTCTTGGTTAGTTTACTGTATTTTTCCTGTGATTGACTTTGAGAAAAATGATCCCTCATTGCGTGGTGTAATCGTCGGGGTTGCAATAGAGGTTGATATTCCCACGATTGTTTTCCAAACCTTATATGGTCACTATGAGTTCTTGGTTATGTCATTTGGGTTGAATAATGCTCCGGCTGCGTTCATGGATCTTATGATTGGGTGTTTAGGCAGTTTCTAAATTTGTTTTTTATAGTCTTCATTGATGATATTTGTGTGTACTCTAAAAGTGAGAAGGATTATGTCAATCACCTCCTAATTATGTTGTAAACTCTTAAGGACCAGGAATTGTATGGAAAATTTTCTAAGTGTAAGTTTTGGTTAAGTGTTTTGACTTTTCTTGGGCATTTTATTTCTAGAGAAGGGATCATGATGGATCCACAGAAAGTTGAGGCAGTTAAAAAATGGCCTAGAACCACGACTCCAATTGACATTAGGAGCTTCATGGGCTTGACTGGGTATTATAGGAGGTTTGTGGAGAGTTTCTCCTCTATTTTTCCTCCATTAACAGAGTTCACTCAAAAAAATGATAAGTTCTTATGGTCTGATGCATGTGAGGGTATCTTTGAGAAGTTGAAAGATAAGTTGACTTTTGCTCCAGTTTTGACCCTACCCAAGGGTACTGATGGGTTTGTAGTGTATTGTAATGAGTCCCGTATGGGATTGGGTTATGCTTTGATACAGCGTGTTAAGGTTGTGGCTTATACTTCCAGCCAACTTAAAGTTTATGAGAGGAACTATCCAACTCACGATCTAGAGTTGGCGGCGGTGGTCTTTGCTTTGAAAATCTGGCGCCATTACATGTATGGGGTGTATGTGGATATTTATTAAGAGCATAAGATCTTGTAGCATATGTTTACTCAAAAGAAGTTAAATCTCAGGATGAGGCGATGGATAATGAGAAAGAGGTTTGGTGAAGGATATTCATAGGTTGGATAATTTGGGGGTTTACCTCTTAGACTCTAAGGATGGAAGAGCTATTGTTCAGGAAGGGTTACAATCATCTCTCGGTGCTGAGGTAAAAGAGAAGCAGCCTTTGGATCATGTACTTATGCAGATTAAGGATGATCTAGGTCAGCAAAAGGTTATGGCTTTTGATATTGGAGAAAATGGCATCTTCAAGTATAAAGAAAGGTTTTGTGTTCCTGATGTTGACAGATTATGGGAAAGAATTTTGATTAAGGCTCATGAGTCCTGATATACAGTTCATTCGGGTTTGACTAAGATTTATCATGACTTGAAGGAAATCTATTGGTGGAATAATATGATGAGAGATATGGAAAACCTTCTGGCTAAGTGTATGATTTGTTAGTAGGTCAAGGTTGAGCATTTGAGGCCTGGTGGCATGTCTCAAGAGATAGAGTTGCCCATGTGAATGTGGGAGATGATTAACAAGTATTTTACTACAGTTCTTCCGCAGTCTTGCAATAAATTTTGATTTGATTTGGGTCATTA
Source organism: Capsicum pubescens (assembly GCA_030864215.1). NCBI lineage: Eukaryota > Viridiplantae > Streptophyta > Magnoliopsida > Solanales > Solanaceae > Capsicum > Capsicum pubescens. Next base: position 239,066,961 of record CM061549.1, on the reverse strand, counting down.
TGGATAGGATGGCTAAGTCTTCTTACTTCTTGCCTATGAGGACTAACTATCCAGGAGAGGATTATTCTAAGTTGTTCATTCAAGAGATAGCCAAGTTGCATGGAGAGGTAATGTCCATCATTTCAGACTGAGGTACACAATTTTCTTCTCATTTTTGTGTTTGTTTCAGAAATGTTTGGGTACTCAAGTAAACCTTAGCATTGCTTTCCACCCTCAGATGGATGGACAAGTGGAATGGACTGTTCAGAATTTAAAGGATATGCTAAGGTCCCGTGTGATTTATTTTAAAGGTAGTTGCGTTGATCATTTACCCCTTATTGAGTTTGTGTACAATAATAGTTAACATTCTAGTATGCAAATAAATCTTTTTGAGGCTCTTTATGGAAGGAGGTGAAGGTCTCTTATTAGATGATTTGAGGTTACTGAGACTAGGTTGTTTGGTCCTAACTTGGTTCACCAAGACATAGAGAAGGTGAAAGTGATTAAAGAAATACTTAAGGCTGCTCAGAGTAACCAAAAGTCTTATGCAGATATGAGGCAGGGGGAGTTAGAGTTTGAGGTGAGTAATTAGGTGTTCTTGAAAGTTTCTCCTATGAAAGAAATTATGATATTTTGGAAGAAGGGGAAGCTTAGTCCCTGTTATGTTGATTCATATCAGGTTATGGGGAGAATTGGGAATGTTCCATATGATTTAGATTTACCAACGAGTTTGGGTTCTATTAATCCTGTTTTCCATGTGTCTATTCTGAAAAAGTGTGTGGAGATCCTTCTTTAATAATGTCGGTTGAGGATATTGGTGTTACGGATTTATTATCTTATAAGGGAGTCCCGATTGAGATATGGGATAGGAAAGTTTGTAAATTGAGGACAAATGGTATAGCTTTGTTAATTGTGCTTTGAAGGAATCAAAAGGTGGAAAAAGCTACATGGGAAGCTGAGGAAGATATGAAGGCCAAGTATCCATTCTTGTTCCACAACATGGATGAAAGTTCTTGAGGTATGAATTTTATTTTACCTCTTATCGTATTCGTAAATTTTCCTGGAAATCAGGTTGTATTTTCTCTATTATCGGGCTAAGGACGCCCTAACATCTCATTCGGGGATAAATGATCTTAAGTGGGGAGGGGTAATGTGACACCCCAGATACTTGAACCCTAGGCCCCCAGGTGATAAACTCTTAAATTAGCAAATTTCTGAAGCAGAGTCAAACACTGCCAGGACAACGACTCATGTAATGATTCATTACCACACATAATAAGTCGTTAAGTGGGACTCATTGTCCGAACAGTAGATTGCGCAAGAGTTCCGTCTTGATCTCAAGTCTTCACCACGACTCGTGATGATTGATAATGAGTTGTGATGAGTGGCTTGTGGTCATAATAGTGAGTTACTAGGTTTTTTTTAAAATTTCAGAAATTATGAACTCTCTTTTGTCATGGTTGGGGGTATGTCCTGACCTAGTTTGGTATTGTTGTTTTTAGAGACTTTAGTAAATAAGTTTGGGTTGGATGCTTGTTCTTGACTCTTAGTTTTCACTTGGTTTATCTATTCTCCTCATGATTATGTTTGGTTGGCTAACTCAATATTCTCTTATTGTGTTCTGTATATTAGGCTATGGGGGTGGTCTACGGCTCACGGTGGACTTGATATACCCATCACGACTAGACCCTGGTTTGGGTCGTGACGCTTACATTTGGCTTATAAGGTCACATACATGTTAGGATGCGTTATATTGGTTATGTGCAAAATTTTGCATAATTTGCTTCATCTATGTTTATTTGATGCATATATTTTTCTTTAAATATGACTATCCCATTATTCTATTCAAAAGTCTTAGAACATCTTTACGCATAAAAATAAAAAAATTTAAGCCTTGCTAAAATACTTTTCAAAGTCCACCATCATTTTATTTAAAATTTCAAAGTTCTATCTTTCAAATTTTCTAGAAAAGATCATTTGGTAGACTTGTTGACTCTATCATTATTACAAATATCTATCTTATGCTTGTTTATAGACGGACTTAACCAAGTAAGAAATTAGTTTTGAGTTAATTCCAAAAACTCCATAAAAATTCTTAAATACACAACCTAGAAAAAGAAGCTTGTGTCAATTGTATAAAAAGTGTGAGCATTCGTACCCTTACTTCAAATCCCAATATTCACTCATTTAAATCTCATTACTTTATCAGGATCTTAAAGTCATTATCTATGTTCGGTCATTTCTTTTGGGAAGTTTCTTGTTCTCTGAATTTTTGACTAATTTGTTTCGAGCAAAACAAATTTTATTTGTTTCATTTATTACTTTTGTTAATTATCATGATTAATGGACTGACATTTCAATGTTTAAGTTTTTCTTTCTTTTAGAGAGAAGTTGGTTTATTTTGGTAATCAAACTTGCTCACTTCACAAAGATCAAAGCAAATTAGTTCGAGTACTCGTTGGTAGAACATCTGTATATTACAAGGTCAAAGGACAAGAAATAAACTAAGGACACTTCATTTCGTACAACAATGACTCGTTTGACTCTAAATCCCAATTATATCACTATAGTTACTTTATCTAAAAATGGTCCCTGCCCTTCCAGTCGCAACCTATCCTAGTGCTTCAACAGAAAGAAAAATAACCCCTTAGGTTGTTTCTAGTCAAGAGAAATAAAATATTGAACTAAGACTTCTTGTGTTGCAAAAAAATGCCTTCTCAGAACCCATCAAACATTACCCTTCCCACTGATGCCCGCCAAAAAGTTCCTATATTTCTAATCTCTGATAAGGTTGACCAAGGAGGCCATTCCATCACTTCTCAACTAATTTAAAATAATCATATTTCTCAATATATTTCCCTTCTGTACACATTTTCTCCTCCAAAGGTTCATACTATATCATTATCACATCATGACCTGCCAGTATACACTTATATCTCAGCTCTACCTATGACTCAAACCCAAGGAATATATCGCTTAGATATTGATCACTACGTTATAATCATAGATAAGGTGAAAGTAGCTAATAATGAAATAGTGAATGGGAAGCTCAAAATATTAGAAGATGCCATAAGAACTCTTTGTGGGCTTGGTAGTAACCAAAGTGTGAGATACAAAGAGTTATATGCATTTCCTGATGTTGAGCTGCCACTAGGCTACAAGATTCCAAAGTTTGAAAAGTTTGATGGATAGGGAAATCCTTTCTTATAGTTAAAAAATTATTGAGAAAAGTTGATTGGCATGAGATATAAGGATCAAGCTATTCAGTCAGAGCCTGAGCGGAAAATCTTTAGAGTGGTACTCGAAGCAAGATGTAACCAAATGGCGTACTTGAGATGATTTGACAAATGTTTTTGTGGATCACGACAAATTTCATGTTGAGATTGTTCTTGATAGAATCTTTATCATAAAGCTAAAGAAAAAATTAACTGAATCTTTTCGTGAACATGCCATATGGTTGAGAGAAAAAGCATCTAGGATACATCCACCTATAAAGGAAGCAAAAATGATCTCTCACTTCATTCAGACATTGGACCAGAATATTATGAACAAATGGTGACAATGTCTGGAAAAACCTTTTTGAAATTATAAAAGCTGGAGAAATGGTTGTAGATGTTCTTAAGACACGGAAAATAACAAATTTGACATCATTGTAGTTTGCTAATAAGGCCTTCCATACTGTCTCCATTAGAAATAGACAAAAAGGGAGAAATAAGCTATGAGAGTGTGATAACACAAGAAAATATGTCATGTAGCCAACAATTCCACACTACCAATCCAATGCTCAATATTTTCCATATATGGTATATAATACAGAAGCAATATATCATCAAAAACTACCACCTTAAACCTACCAAAACAAGGCACCTCGTGAAAACCATGAAAGGAAACCTCCCAAGGTCTTCAAGCCACTGGCAGAATCACAAACTCAACTTTATGAGAGATTAAAAGCACTATGAATATTTCATCCAGTTGAAGCAAAGTCTATGAACACTATAGGAAATTGGTATAATCTAGAAAAATAATGTACTTACCATTCTGGAGTTTTTGGATATGATATAAAGAAGTGTATCACTTTTAAACACTAAATTCAGGAACTGATTAAAAATAAGGTGATAAAACTTGCAGAAGTTCCAGCAAATATGAACAACAATTCCCTTCCCAATCACAAGAAGTAACTCATTGTAGGATTAGTTGAGGAGAAGTTTGAAGTTTTTGTTAAATCACACTTTAGGCGACCTTTGACCTTGCATTTTGAAGTTATTTTTTTCTTTTCACGTAATTGCATGTCATCACTTTGTTTCCTTCTAGTTATACTTTGTCACTTTATTTACGTATGATAGCACTCTATGATTTTATTTCCTTGTAATTTCATATTTAGTTGTAACATGAACTACGTTTGACCTGGTTTTTTTAGTGCAATACTTAGGCGACCTATGTCGGCTTTGGTTATGTTATAAAATATATCAATATTCTTTTACATTATAATTGGAAATATATTTAACTTGACTCCTTCCTCAACAAGATACGTAGGTGCCATACTGGCTCGTTCATATTCTTAGTAAGATTTTTATTTCTTTTATAATGAAAATTGGAGAAGAATTTTTTTATAGGATCTAAAAAATTCTCTAGAAAGGGATTTCCTCCTGCAAGATAGAATCAGAGATGGCATCGAGGTATGAAATTGGGTAAAAATTTTAGATAGGGTATCAAAAAGTTCATAGAATTTCAAATTTGCTAAAAGGTTGAGCATTGGAGTTTTTTGAAGCTGCAACTGGGGCGCGGAATTTTTAGAGAATCTAAAAAATTTCATATAAGGCGACATCATAATTTACAAAGGAGCTAAAAATTCTTTCTGTGCATAAACTAGGGCAGAATTTTTTAGAGTGCCCTCAAATATTCTACCAAGACTATGTTTCAAGGCTAGAAAATTTTCAAATCAGATACAAGAAGGAGCATAAAAAAAGTAAGAACAAGCTAACACAAATCAGTCTCTCAAAAACTAAGATTTTTTCACTGGATATAGGAACGACGAAGTCACAGAGTTTACAACACCGAGCATGAAAAAAATAAATTACCGAACCCACTATGACCTTGCCATAATAATCCAGACTTCACCCTTCACTTTATTTCTTGATTTATTTTACTTTATCATGATTTTTAATTTTTTTCTCCAAATTTTATAAGGAAAATGATAGGGCATAATGACTGAGGCTTGGAGATATTATCTAAACCACTATATCCAAGTCATCATAAGCCAAATGAATTTTCTTTTCTCCAACTTTATCTGCTGATTTATTGCAATACATTATTATTCTATTATTGATTGTATTTGAGATACGCAAGTGATCTTATTTGTAAGACCCCGCAAAATCTTGTGTTAAAATTCAGCTAGTTTAGCTCCTTGAAGCTCTATAGCAGGTCCAACACTTAGAAAATTTTAGCTAAGTGTTCAACACTTAGTCTCATTTTAAGCCTCTGAACTTCGGAGATTTGTTTGACGACCTTCCCGACATCCATTTTTCGATGTTCAAGTTGTGTTACGATGGGGAAAAGGTCATAGTACATTCCGGGTGAGTTTTGGAATTTTTGGAGTAGCGTAAGGGAACGTTTAGGTGCCCAAAATAGTAGCAAAAGGCAATAGGCCCGCAACTCCCTGGAAATCTCCCTTCACCAGGTAGGGTATCACCTTGCAAGTCCAAAGGACTAAGCAGGGTGGCGACTCTCTAAGTCTGGAGGGCTAGGCAGGTTGGCGCCCTAGGGATCGCGCCAGGCCAATTTTCTGCACTCCACCTTCGTGTTTTGAAGGGAATTTTGGCTATTTTGCCACCATATATATATTCTTAAACACGGGATTCAGCCCTTTTGAAGCCTAAATATTGTTGTTTATCTCAATTTCTCTTAAGAACACACCTAGAGTTTTTAATTGGGGATCCAAGTTCAAGAATTCCACCGTTAATATTTCAATAATCACGAACTAAGGTATGCATAGTGTTCATTCATGGATTTCTTTCGTCCATGAAGTCCAAGAATCAAGTTTTAAATTATGGATTAGGATATTCATGCTATGGGTTGATTTTGTTCATATGTTGTTGTATGATTCCCAAGTTGGAATCTTTATGCGATGTTATAAAAATTTGTTAGCATGTGAGTTGAAAATTTACAAATTTTAGTTGGTTATGACATGTTAATTTGATGATTATGCCATGCCTTAAGTCATGCAAGCTAAGTGTTTGATAAAATGCCTAAGAGACTAGAAATTATGTAATATTGCTTAATTGTGATTTATGCGATGGATTCATATTTTACCCATATGTTCAAATGACTCCCATGATATTAATGTGACTTGTAAATGTTGTTGGATTGTTCATGAATTAGCCTTATGAAATTATGTCATGTTTACATGCAAACCTATTCATGTGCAAGTTTATGATAACCATGTACCTCATGAAATCCCCAACTAATTGTATAATGGATTGTTAATGTTGGTTATGTATTCAAGAATGCCATGCTTTGTTAGTTTCCTTCTATCGAGTCTTAGGGGTACTTGTACCCAGAAAATATAGGTGTGTGCCTAGAGCCAGTGTCATTTTTTCATAGTATCCTCAGCCAAGCCATGATCCATAGAACTCAGTCAGTCATGTGACTCAGGAAAGCTTAGAAATTCAGTAATCTCAGTAGTAATCCGTTAGTCAACGGAACTCTATGAATTCGGTCAAGTCAAGTTCAGTTAATCATGTTCAGTGTCTATTCATATTGGAGTAGTAATTAGCACTGAGTAAACCCAAGGATGGGAACACACACTGTCAGATAAAGGTGTGATTTTTAGAAGTCATCCTTGCGTTCCAGAACTATGTAGCCAACATAGATTAATACATCAACACTGTCAGATGAGGGTTGAAGGGGTGGATAAACACTGTTAGATGAGGGTACCACCGTTCTCTTTTGGGGACACTATCAGATGAGGGTCACCCCCAGTTTGTCACTATCGGTGGCGCAGTATGGACACCCTTCCAATTGGGGTTACAGATTGGACCCCAACTCAGCTTTATTGCGGTATTTGAGGCATGTTGGTTAGATGACTACTTTCCACAATTTCAGTATCAATCACAGTAAAAGAACTTAGATAGTTCTTCAGATTTTAGGAATGTCAGATACAGTCAACTCAGTACAGTATGGAACTTAGCTAGTTCCATCAGAACCTAGACTGTCAGATAAAGTCGCTCAGTATCAGTTATATCAGTTATCAATAAACTCATGTTATTATCACTCAGATTCAGTAATCATGTTATCATGATCTCAGTTACAGTTATTATGTATTCAAGCATGTATTCCCACGTTCATGATTAGATAGCCAGTTAGCATTGTTCATGCATTTGAACCCTTTGCATTCAGCCTACCTCACATGCATACCAGTACATTTAATGATTTATTCTATACCATAGGTTTAGAAGTACGAGCAACCATATCCTTGCTTCCCTATTCAAAGAAGCATATGGGAAAGTGTTGTGTCAACCAGTGTCCTTGTGTCTACTCCAGCGTGCCATGGATCTTGTTCCACAGAGTGTGTGTCTAATTGCTCTATAAGGAGGTTTGTTGTACAGCTCTTTGAATGGTGCTGGATCGACTGAAGGCAAGCCAAGAAAGGAGTTGAAGAAATCCGCACTGAGTTGTAACACTTGGCCCCGAATCTTGACTTCGCTGCCTGTGGTTTTCGGCGACCAGTTGGCATAAAATTCTCTTGTCAAATCAAGATTACATTCTCCCATGTCGCGGAAGATGAAATCCAGATTTAATGCCATGATCTTCGCCAACATGCGCGGCTCCTTCTTCGCTAGGTTTTCCTTGTTTATCAAGTCGACATGAACATATTATCTTTCCTAGTTGTTCCTATACCATTCCTTGGCTTCCTCCTCAAGAACCCATTTTATTCCAAACATACGGCGTGGTAATTGCATTGAGGATGATTCTCCTTGCTCCTTACGGCCTCTTTTCTTGCCCTTTTGGGAAGTGGTAGCCTTCTCCTTGCCTTGTCTCGCTTTGGGTGCCATTATACCTGAGACTTGAAATAGAGTTCACGTTAGCACAATCTCAATGGATACAATCTATACATAAGCAGTAGGGGTACCACCCCACACTTAGTTTGTTGATACGAATTAGTGAAGTGAAAGTGGTCGATTACTTAGACTTCATCGACATACGTTGTAGGAGCTATATTCCAAAAAAAAAACAGAGATGTATCACTTCTCGCAACCTTTGCAATATTTTCATGTTAGATATATCAAGACTAATACATAGGGATTACATTATGGTATTGTTTCTATCAGTAATCACAACCTCCTATGTCGGTAGGCAACTATAAGTCTTATTCCGATGAACGGGACATTCTAACATGTAAGCATTCTAGTGACAAGATTATGCAATGTTCATGACTATAGCAATTCCGCAAGTAGTATAACAATGCATCAAAATCAAATTCAAGTCGGAAACAAGTTAAGAGTATCCTAACGTACATGTTCACTCACTTGGTTTTGTATCAACAATTCAAACACATTAACATCACCAATATTTCTTCAAGATGTAGCAATTCATAATATACATAGCAACGTAGCACTTACGAAAAATAGATGAAGAACAAAAGCGTACTTACGTGATTGAAGCCTTTGGAGATGTTCTTGTGAAGTGGGAGAGCAAAAAGAAAAGTTTTGAGATGATTTGGAGAGTATGTGCGGCACCTAGGTCAAGTTTTCAATGTGTTTGTGTTTCAAGACTAAGTCTCCTTTATATAGGAAAATAATGGGTCGGGTTTTGACCCATTTAAAATCAGTTTTGGAGACAAAAAGTGACCATAGGCGGCGCCTTTAGCTTTGCCTATGGTGACCATAGGTGGCGCCTAATGCAAAGCCTATGGTGAGCATAGGCGGCGCCTAGTGAAATGCCTTTAGTGACCATAGGCGGCGCCTTTAGCATGGCATATGAGATTCAGAGACCAAATACTTTAGCATAGGTGGCGCCTATGCTATGGCATACTTGAGCATGGGCAGCGCCTATGCTATAGCACACTAGATTCCGAGACCTTGGGCTATAGTATAGGCTTTGCCTTGTTCGTGGCCTAGTTTTACCTAGGCCTAGCCTTGCTCGATGCCTATTTTGTCATGAGCAATGCTCAATCCATAGCCTTATTCATCTTCATGCCTAACTTACCACCTTTACCATGCAATACGTCCAACTTAAAATTTGAAACCGATCTCCTCGTTGAATACCTCTTGCACCTACATTCGCTCAAAACCAATGAAAACGATTAGTACGATGGGTTGACTCCCATCAAGCGCCTTAGTTTTGGTCGTGGCATGACTCTTATTTTTGGATTTTTATTTATCAAAAACAAAACACGTACTAGAATGAGAGAAAGACAAAAAAATGAAAAACAATAAACGATAAACGATGGGTTGCCTCCCATCTAGCGCCATATTTATTGTCGTGGCTCGACATAGTTACCTCGAGTACTTAGACTTCGTCGAGATAAATGGTGGATTGTTTTCTGAATGGATTCAGACGATAATGAGGCTTACTTGTAGGCATGCAATCTTCTTCGAGATGACCCTTGTGCATGCCTATCCCAGAAGGGATACCAATTATATCATCAATAGTCCAACCCATAGCTCTCATGTATCTCTTCAGAGCATAGATGAGAGCCTCTACGTTCTGTTTACTTAAATCATCCGCACTCACCGGAAGTATATTTATACTTTCCAAGAACACATACCTTAGATAATCGGGGAGCTCTTTCGATTCTAGCATTGGTGGCTCTTCAAGGGAAGTCTTCGCTGTTGGTGGCGGTTGATTCTTAAGATCATGGTCCGGTTTCTTAGGAGTATGGGAATAGGACTCTATTTCTGTTAGAGCACCCATATGTTCTTCATAATCTTCATCGTCCTCATGCTCAACATTCAGTGGCGCAGCAGACAATGGCTCAACAGTAAGCTGTTTCTCTACAGATAATGTTTTCTTATCCTCATGATGAACATCAGCTATAGAGAACACATTCATATCGCTGGGCTGCATCATTGCTTTGCATATATCAAAGCGGACCACTTCGTCATTCAACCGAAATAAAAGCTCATTAGCTCTCATGTCAATAAGAACACTTCCCGTTGCAAGGAAAGGACGTCCCAAGATTATGGGTACTTCAGAATCTACCTCGCAATCCAAAATCACAAAGTCTGCAGGAAAAATGAAGGTAGACACCTTCACCAACACATCATTCAAGATACCCACAGGTCGTTTTACCGACCTATCTGCCATCACGAGCCGCATATTGGTTGGTGTAGGGTCGCCCAACCCCAACTTTTTGTAGACGGATAGTGGCATCAAATTGATGCTAGCTCCCAAATCGCACAATGCCTTAGCAAAATTCATAGATCCAACCGTGCAAGGAATAGTGAAAGCACCAGGGTCTGCCTTCTTCTGTACTAAGGACCTTGTGGTAATTGCACTGCAATGATGAATATTATCTGTCGGCTCATAGCTTACTGCCCGCTTCTTTGTTAAAAGATCTTTCATAAATTTTGCATACCCAGGCATTTGTTCAAGTGCCTCCACCAATGGAACATTAATGGTCAGCTGTTTTAACATAGTCATGAATTTGCTGAACTTTGTATCGTCTGCCACCTTCTTCAATCATTGGGGAAAAGGTGGTGGTGGGTATGGAATTGTTCTCTCCACGGCTTTCTTCACCTCTTGCTTCTGTTTTTCAGCTTTTCCAGGCTGCACGTCGTGAGGAGTGACGTTAAGGACGTTAGGATCGGCTGCTGCGGCATCTTCCCCTTTCGCCTTATCATCAATTTCTGCTTCTTCATCAACCACTTGCTTGCCTTTTTCTGATGTTTCCAGCACCTTACCACTTCGGGTAGTGATGGCCATGCATGACCCATCATTCCTTGGGTTTTGCACAGTATCGCTAGGTAAAGTACCAGCCTTTCTTTGATTGAGTGCTGCTGAAAGTTGGCTCAATTGCTGCTCTATTTGCTTGATTGAAGTGGAATGAGAATCAACTAATTGCTTCATAGAGGGCAAATCATTTATTACCTCCATTACTCCTGCGCTCGTTGTTTCCACTCCTTTCAGTAGTTTAGCCATCATGTCTTCCATACTTCCAGAACTAGATGTGGTGGCGTCACATCTTCCAGGGGGAACATACAAACCACTCTTGTCATTCTAGTTCTTCCAACTACCTTGGTCCTTGTTTCCATATTTATCATAATAGTTCCGACCTTGGTTTCCTTGGGTATTACCTCGGAAACCCCCCTAATTGTTCAAGTAGTTGGCTTCTTCTTCTGAATCAGATTCGTCTCTTCCTTTTGACGCAATAGCTTTCACTTTTTCGGTCTTCCCTGATAATAAATGCTTTGTAAGAAGATCCACTTGTGTTTTCATGTGCGTCATATCTTGATCACGTTCTTCTTGTCTTCTTCTTTGGTCTGCAGTCATGCCAATAGATAAAGTGGGGCTTGCTACCTCAGAATCCCTGGTATGCCAAGCTCTACTTTGTTTCGTCATACGATCTAGCATATTGCTTGCTTGACCAAAGGTGAGATCCATAAAGGATCCTCCAGCAGCATTATCCACCACTGGTTTAGTTATTGAATTCAAGGCTCTATATAGTATCTCCATTAGGTGAACATTAGTCATGTGATAGTTTGGGCACCTCATTAGCTTCGTATTGAACCTCTCCCATGTTTCATGAAGGGCTTCAGTTGGAAGCTGACGAAAGTTGCTGATTTCATCTCTCAATTGTGCTCTTTTGGATGGCGGAAAGAATTTTTCTAGGAAAGCGTCTCTCAATTGCCTCCAATTTGTAATAGAATCAGGAGTCAGCCCATTCAACCATAGAGTTGCCTCCCCAGACAGAGATAATGGAAATAGACGTAATCGAATAGCATTCTGACCAACACCAGGATTGTCAAATTACTTGCATGTAGAAATAAAGTTGATGAGACGCATATTCGGATCATCGCCTGCTAGTCCACCAAATAATCCCTTGAGTTGCAATAACTGAATCATGGTGCTTGTGATGTTGAACTTGTCTCCGGGCGCTAATGATGGGGGAATAATAGCTCCTGTGGCTCCGGCTCCATCAAGATCATCATCATCATCGTCGAAAGCTGGCTACATAGCTTGGCGTTCAGGCCTAAACCTAGCTTGATGATCTCTTCTATTGGCAGGTGTTGCGATCTCAGCGGCATGCCTAGGGTTTAGTAGCTCTTCATCACCTAGATCTTCATCGTCAAGATTTGTTGCTCGCCCAGGGTTATCAATATTTTGTTGATGCACTTGAGCGGCGGCTAGCGCAGCTAGTCTCGCCTGTTCCTGTTGAGCAGCCATCCTTTCAATTACGTGTTGTGCCTCCATTCTGCGAATACGTTGTGGTTCAGGATTGATAGGTAATAACGGTTGACCAGAACTTCGGGTATGGGGCATGCACTGACTAAAAACCTGCAGTAAACAAAAACAAAAACTAAAAGTAAAAGTACGAGAATCTTTGACCAAAGGGTCTAGTAATTATTACGAACTTAATTGACACTTGTATTCCCCGGCAACGGCGCCAATTTTTGATAACGCTCAATCTACAGCTCTCGTAGGAGTGTAAAGCGGTCGTTAGCAAATATAGAACCCAACTGGGTTGGGTATCGATCCCACAGGGAATAGCTTGGTCAACAAGTAAGCAACGATTACTAGACTTTTAGTGCAAGTCTCGTAAGAAGGGGGTTTGTAATGTGTAACCAAATTATTAAAGCAAAAACTGAAAATAGCAAAGTAAAAAAAAAGAATGTTTAGTAGGTTGTGAAACAATGAGAATTAAGGAGTTGGGGTTATGTCCACCTTCTGAGTTATACGTCTCTATTGACTATGAATGTGTTGAATTCAGACATGCATGTGCTTATAGAGAATTGTTTTCGATGGTAAATCCAGGCGTCTTTCGACCTATTCGAGGATTATTTCACTTTAACTCTTTCGAGCTTAAAGCGTGTTTAACGGTACGAATTCTTCAAGAGGTTAATCCAGTTACGGCACTAACTTTTTAATAGGGGATGGGACCCTACTACCTTGACATTATCTCTTTTCCAGACAGATAACCTTTCTTTCGAACAAGTTAAATGTTATACTGGCGTATTTTTGCGTTTGCAACCACAAAGAATTTAGATTAAGATGAAGAGAATAATGATATAAGCAACATACGTGTCACGAACTCACAAACTCACAGCAATAGATAGTATCTCATTCGGCTTCCATAACCCCAACAGAGAAGTTTAGTTAGCCATGAGTGCGAAGGAAATCACAATTGATATTGTTGTTATACCACAATAAAGATTTCACGTTTGTAATGGTGTGGTAGGCGTTAGGCGTGAATCCCTTAGCAAAGTAACGTTTCTCTTGTTGTGGAATTTAAGAATAGATGAATAGAAGAAGAAAAATAGAATTAATGGAAGAATGATTGTTTAGAACTAGAATGTCTTAGAAGTAGAATAGAATAGAATTGAATGTCAGAAGATGTCAGAAGATCTCTAGCAAGATAGGGTATTTATAATACCCATATCCTATTCCTACTAAGCTAATGAAATGCTTAACCAAATCCTACTAAGCTAATGAAATACTTAACCCAATTGTACTAGGTTAATGTATCATTATCCTAATCCTAATAAGCTAATGAAATACTTAACCCAATTGTACTAGGTTAATGTATCATTATCCTAATCCTAATAAATTACTGCTAGTCCCCAAAGTCTTCAGAAATGTTGTTTTAGCCCGAGACAGAATTTCCATGCGCCATCTTTAGTCCTTGGCGTCCAAGATTGGCTTTTCTCCTTTCGTGAAGCTTTCTTTGGCGTCAAGTTATCCATGAAATACTGAATTCTGCATCATTTATACCTGAAACTTTGCTAATCATGTTCGTTAGCTCACTTACAGGAAAAAGGACTAAAAGTGCATGAAATATATAATTTGTTCTCAAAACTAGGCTAAAATATGGGCAAAATATAGTGCTATAGGCGTGTAAATTCGCCTATCATCAATATCTCAGAAAGTAACTTCAACAGACTTAGTCAAATTAGAGATGACTGATTTTGATGTCATTTTCGGTATGGATTGGCTTCATTCCTGCTATGCCACAGTCGGCTGCAGAAACAGAATAGTCCAGTTTCAATTTTTGAATAAACCCATTTTAGAGTAGCGGGGTAGCACTTTAGCTTTCAGGGGTCAGCTTATTTCTTACCTACGGGTTAGGAAATAATATCTAAACAATGTGTTTATCCTCTTGTTCATGTTAAGGACTCTAGTTCTAAAACTCCCAGTCTTGAATCAGTCCTAGTCGTGAATGAATATTCAGATATCTTTCCCGAAGATCTTCCAGGAATTCCTCCCAAAAGGGAAATAGACTTCGGCATTGATCTTATTCCAGATACTCAACCTATATCTATTCTACCATACAGAATGGCACCAGCAGAACTCAAAGAACTTAAAGAACAATTAAGGGATCTCTTAGATAAGGGATTCATCAGACCTAGCATATCCCTATGGGATGCACCAGTCTTATTCGTGTGCAAGAAAAATGGTTCTCTCAGAATGTGTATTGATTACCGTCATCTTAATAAAGTTACGGTCAAGAACAAGTATCCTCTTCACAGAATCGATGACTTGTTTGACCAACTTCAGGGTGCCAACTATTTCTCTAAGATAAACCTCAAATCCAGCTATCATCATCTCAGAGTCAAAGAATGTGACATTTCGAAAACAGCTTTCCATACTCGGTATGGTCACTTCGAGTTCATAGTCATGTCCTTTGGTCTAACCAATGCTCCAATAGCTTTCATGGACTTGATGAACCATGTGTTCAAGAAGTACTTGGACATGTTCGTCATATTCTTTATAGATGATATTCTTGTCTATTCCTGAAGTGAGAGTGATCATGCAGAACATCCCAGAATAGTACTTCAGACTCTCAAAAATAATTAGTTATTCTCCAAATTCAGTAAGTATGAATTTTGGCTAAGGTCAGTATCATTCCTTGGTCATATCATTTCTGGTGATGGCATTAGAGTAGATCCCCAAAAGACCAAAGCAGTAAGAAGCTGGCTCAGACCTGTCTCTCCATAAGATATCAGGAGTTTCTTGGGTTCGGCTGGCTATTACCGATGGTTTATTAAGGTATTTTCTTCTATTGCATCCCCTATGCCCAGATTGACTCAGAAGAAAGTCATGTTTCAGTGGTTAGATCCTTGCGAGAAAAATTTTCAGGAGTTGAAGACTCGACTCACCTCAGCTCTAGTTTTAACTCTTCCAAATGGTCCGGATGGGTCCATAGTGTATTGTGATGCATCCAGAGTAGGTTTGGGTTGTTTCCTCATGAAGTATGGTAAGTTCATAGCCTACGCCTCCAGACAGCTAAAACCCCATGAGAAGAATTATCCAACTCATGATCTTGAGTTAGAAGCCATAGTATTTTCCTAAAGATTTGGAGGCATTATCTATATGGAGTTCATGTAGATGTGTTCATAGATCTTAAGATCCTTCAGTAGGTATTTTCTCAAAAAGATCTCAATCTTCGTCAGAGAAGATGGTTAGAGCTCTTGAAAGATTACGACATGAGTGTCTTTTATCATTCGGACAAGGCCAATGTATTAGCCGACGCTCTCAGTAGACTTTCTATGGGTAGTGTTGCTCATGTTGAGAAATATAAGCAGAAGTTAGCTCAGGAAGTCCATCATCTTGCCGGATTATGTGTCCACTTAGTCGACTCTGCAAAAGGTAATATATGGGTTCAAAGTAGTTCAGAATCATCTCTAGTTTCCGAGGTGAAAGAAAACCAAGATAGAGATTCCAGTCTAGTCAAGTTGAAAGAGTCAGTCATGGATCAGAAAGTAGAGGTTTTGTCCTAAGGGCGAGATAGTGTCTTGCGTTGTCAGGGTCATCTGTGTGTTCCAGGTGTAGATGACTTGGGAAGTTCTTTGGAAGAATCATTCCATTGAGGGAGCTACTTGGGAAGCAGAAGCATACATGCATACCATTTACCCTCACCTCTTCTCCACAAACTTAGATCTAGATCAAGGTAACAGTCTTCCTTAAGCTCATTCAGTTTCATACTCAGATTCCCATTATAATCTTAGTATTAAATACCATTGCATATTGAGTCATGCATTCATGTATCAGTTCAGTCATATAATCCTGCATCAGATATTCATGAATTCAGTTTATCAGTCATTCCAGTCATGAGATCATGTTTCAGTTATTTATTTCAGTATGTACGTCAGTTTATCCTTTCTCCCCTCTCAGTCAATTCTCATTTGAGGACGAATGTTCCCAAAGGGGAGATATTGTAAGACTCTACAAAATATTACATTTAAATTCAGCTTGTTTATCTCCTTGAAGCTTTATAGAAGGTCCAACACTTAGAAAATTTTAGCTAAGTGTTCAATACTTAGTCTCATTTTAAGCCACCAAACTTCAAGGATTTATTTGACTACCTTTCTGACATCCGTTTTCCGATTTTCAAGTTGTGTTACGATGAGGCAAGGTCATAGTACATCTCGGGTGAGTTTTGAAATTTTTAGAGTAGCGTAAGGGAACATTTGGGTGCCCAAAATAGTATAAAAAGGTGATAGGCCTGCGACGCCCTGGAAATTACCCTGCACCAGGCAAGGCGGCGCCTTACAAGTTCGGCGGAATAAGTAGAGTGCCCCCTGGGGATCACGCCAAGCCAATTTCCTGCACTCACCTCCGTGTTTTGAAAGGAATTTTGGTTATTTTGCCACCATATATATACTCTTAAACACAGGATTCAGCCCTTTTGAAGCCTAAATATTGTTGTTTATCTCAATTTCTCTCAAGAACACACCTAGGATTTTCAATTGGGGATTCAAGTTCAAGAATTCCACTGTTAGTCTTCCAAGAATCATGAACTAAGGTATGCATTGTGTTCATTCATGAATTCCTTTCGTCCATGAAGTCCGAGAATCAAGTTTTAAATTATGGATTATGATATTCATGCTATGGGTTGATTTTGTTCATGTGTTGTTATTGTATGATTCCCAAGTTGGAATCTTTATGCAATGTTATGAAAAATTGTTAGCATGTGAGTTGAAAAATCATAAATTTTAGTTGGTTATGACATGTTAATTTGATGATTATTCCATGCCTTAAGCCATGCAAGCTAAGTGTTTGATAAAATGCCTAAGAGACTAGAAATTATGTAATATTGCTTAATTGTGACTTAGGCGATGGATTCATATTTTACCCATATGTTCAAATGACTCTTATGCTATTAATGTGACTTGTAAATGTTGTTGGATTGTTCATGAATTATCCTTATGAAATTATGTCATGTTTATAAGCAAACCTATTCATGTACAAGATTATGATAACCATGTACTTTATGAAATCCCCAACTTATTGTATAATGGATTGTTAATGTTGGTCATGTATTCAAGAATGTCATGATTTGTCAGTTTCCTTCTCATCAAGTCCTAGGGGTACTTGTACCCAAAAAATATAGTTGTGTGC
Source organism: Capsicum pubescens (assembly GCA_030864215.1). NCBI lineage: Eukaryota > Viridiplantae > Streptophyta > Magnoliopsida > Solanales > Solanaceae > Capsicum > Capsicum pubescens. The sequence goes on along the minus strand of CM061549.1, from coordinate 239,049,426 downwards.
CTAAAGCCAGCGTCCTTTTTTCATGGTATCCTCAGTCAAGCCATGATCCATAGAACTCAGTCAGTCATGTGACTCAGGAAAGCTTAGTAATTTAGTAATCTCAGTAGTAATCCATTAGTCAACGGAACTCCATGAATTCAATTAAGTTAAGTTCAGTTAATCATGTTCAGTGTCTATTCAGATGGGAGTATTAATTAGCACTGAGTGAACCCAAGGATGGGAACACACGCTGTCAGATAAAGGTGTGATTTTTAGAAGTCATCCTTGCGTTCCATAACTATGTAGCCAACATAGGTTAAGACATCAACACTATCAGGTGAGGGTTGAAGAGGTGGATAAAAACTATTAGATGAGGGTACCACCGTTCTCTTTTGGGGACACTGTCAGATGAGGGTCACCCCCAGTTTGTCACTATCGGTGGCGTGGTATGGACACCCTTTCAATTGGGGTTACAGATTGGACCCTAACTCAGCTATATTACGGTATTTGAGGCATATCGGTTATATGAATACTTCCCGCATTTTCAGTATCAGTCTCAATAAAAGAACTCAGATAGTTTTTCAGATTTCAGAACTGTCGAATACAGTCAACTCAGTATAGTACGGAACTCAGCTAGTTCCATCAGAACCTAGACTTTCAGATACAGTCGCTCAGTATCAGTTATATCAATTATCAGTAAACTCATGTTATCATCACTCAGATTCAGTAATCATATTATCACGATCTCAGTTACAGTTATTATGTATTCATGCATGTATTCCCACGTTCATAATTAGATAGCCAGTTAGCATTGTCCATGTATTTGAACCCTTTGCATTCATCATATCTCACATGCATACTAGTATATTTAATCTTACTGACGCATTCGCGCTATGGTATTTTATTCTATACCATAGGTTCAAAAGCGCGAGCTCTAAAGAAGCAGTCTTATTTCAGTCTCAGCAGTCAGAGTTAGCAGTAAGTCCTCATCCTTCGAGGACATGATTATTATCTTATCACTTCAGCATTTTAGTACTTAGTTTCTTTCTGTAGTTGGAGTTAGTTGGGGACATGTCCCATCAACTCCTTATTCAGACAGTTAGAGAATTTTCAGACTGTCATGTTCAGACAATTTTGTTTTCGTTGTTTTTGGTCTTTCATACCCCATCCAGATGTTATGTTTTATCAGTTATGCTTCAGTTTTGAACCTTTTGGCCTTTCAGCCTTTATTTTTGTATTTACATATTATATTATGCAGTGTTCAGGTACAGATATCAGTCATGGGTTATCTTGTGGTCTTTCGGGGTCATGAGCACCGTGTAGCATTTCGGGTACCAGATTCGTGGCGTTACATTATTCCAAACTCATTTTTTATGAACAAAAAAATAGAAAATATTAATTAATTCTCCAAGAGTTCATAGAATTAAGGACGAAGATCTTTAAGGACATGACATGCATAATTATTTTCAAAGATGTTCTTGCAAGTTTGAATGATTCCTAGCGCCAAAAATCCAGACCAATAAATCATATCATTACCTTTTCTTCTAGTCAAAATCCTATGTTCTTTACAATCCACCAGTTTTAGGTCTGAACTATGTCTGGCCTGATTCTTATTTTAGCAAGATACATAGGCAATCCTATATAATAATTTGGTTTTTCCTTAACTTCAAAACTCCAGACCGTCAAATAAAATTGAGGAGATTTTATATATTAGGTTTGCTAGTTTTTTAAAAGACATATCATACTGTCACTTCATTCAAGGTGACATATTTAGTATATTTGGTCTTCTACTATTTAAGGAAACATATTGGGTTATCACCTTATTCGAGGTGACGTATCTTATTATATTTAGGTCATCCACCCTTTAAAGAGGACATATCAGTCTATCACCTTATTCGAGATGACATATTTATCTTTTACTTTTAAAGAGGATATACCAAACTACCACCTCATTTGGGTAATCCATTATTTTAAGAGGACACACTGGGATGTCACCATATTTGAGGTAATATATCTTGTTATATTTGGCCCGTCTGACCTTTAAAAAAGACATACTAGTATGTCACCTCATACGAGGTGAAATTTGTTATATTTGAGTTTTTATCTTTTAAGAAGATGCACATACTTTTACGTTATTTGAAGTGACTAGTTATTAAAGATCGTTGCCTCCTTTTGTGTTACATGTTATTACGGACCATTACCTCATCCCGTGCAATATGTTATTCACCTCCTTCAGCGTGACATGTTATATTGTGGATCGTCACTTCCATCAGTATGGCAACTTGTGGATCATCACCTCCTTTAGTGTGACATGTTATATTATAGATCCTCACCTACTTTAGGTGACATGTTATATTATGGATCGTCACTTTCATCAGTGTGGCAAGTTATGGATCATAACCTCCTTCAGTAAGATATGTAATATTATGGATCTACACCTTTTTTGGTGTGGCATATTAAAACACACCCCTATTAGAAGGCATGTGACTGTTTTTCTTATTTTCAGTTTTAGTTTTGCATCCAAAGTATTTTCTAGATTCACACCGGAAGAAATATCCCTTCTCTTCAAATTTGGGTGATAACATATCTTGAGCTTTGAAAATAATGTCTATGTAGCACTTAGTTATGGGGTGTTAGTGACTCATACTCATAAATGAGAAGTTGCAGGCCTTTTTTCAATAGCTCAATTTATTTCACGCGTCTTGAGTAGGTTGTCTTAGCATAGAAGACCATTTTACCGATTGAGTCAACTTACAAGTAGCCTAATTCTTGGAGTCTCATGATATGTAGGTGGGTTCAATTTTGAAAAATCAGCTTCATTTTGAACTCCTCCAATCTTATTTACAAACTTTTTGGTCTCTTTATACTCTAAAATCGAGAATGATTTTGAATTATTTGAAAGTTGTGCGTAAAATTAAGTATTTTAAACTACAAATAGCATGAATTCTCATGTAACTTGAGATATGTGAAAAATTTGATACCATGGTCTGGCCATAACTCCTCAAAATTTGAGACAAAAGCAACTATCAGTGGCCGGATAAAATTGGGCTTGCCAATTTCTTTTGGCCAAGATCTCTTGCATTGATCCTACCAAAGGGAGGGGCAGTTGTTGACACACAATTTTGACCCTCCACGATTGAATAAGCTTCTTCAATCTTAAATAATTTTAAATAATTATTTTATAAAAGTTAAAATACTTTTAAGGAAACTTTATGATTGTATAATAGCATAAAACATATGTTATGCATAATCTCAATGTTCGAAAAATCAAGTTTTCATATAAAATAGGTCTTCAATAGAGTTAATATTCTATTTTATCAAAATCTATGTTATAGACTAATTGATGTAATTAATTTGTTCTTGAAATAATTGAATTATCATGTTAAAATTAAGAAGCTAGATTTGTTAATTAGATAAGTAATTTATCTTGTTCCAATGTTTGTTGAACTCAATTGATTGAGGTCAAATTGGTAAAGTTTTAATTTATTTGGACTGCAAATCAAACTTCAATATTAGCCATTATTTTAAACTCAATTTCAATTATGTTTTTTCCCTCTCCTTTATTTTTTCTAACGCAAACTTAAGCCCAAAAATTGTGTCATCCAAACCCAAATTTTTTCTTAACCCGAGCTCAACTTTCCTTGATCATGTACCCGTTCTATTTTCCACATGGGTTATACACAACAACAATATCAACCAAAAACAATAACAGAGTTCAACAGACCCTTCAACCTAACTAGCCTTATCTCTGCAAAATTCCCAAAACCTGCTAGATTTCAAGCTCTAAAATCTCTCCATCTATGGCACGTGGTAGACCTTAAGCCTGTATTATTTACTTTGGAGTAATGGGTTGCTTGTTTTATCGCCTAAAAATTCAATCTGAGTCAGAATCATTACAGTGAAATCCAAATTATAGGGGATATGTTTTCATTTGCTTCACTTTGTTAAATCTAAATCCATTTCCTCTCTCAAACGGTTCAGTTTTGAAATTAAAAATCGACTATTTTTGGCCTCACTAGTTTTCATTAGAAAAATAAGGAGGGGGAAGAAGTAGAGAATTTTGGGAAAGATGTTGGAGTTTTTCATACTCTTCTATTCACTAGTTTCTCTATTTTACTCACCCTGCTCCTTATTTTTTTAATTGCTTGCAACTCGAAATCTATGTGGAAATTCCTTATCAACTCGGCGTATTAGTTCTTTTCCCCGGAAAAGGTTATTAATCATCTTGTTTTTATCTTGTTTTCAATTTTAGTTCAGAACAAATATATAGTTATCTAAAAGTTCTCTTTGTTTATTTCAACTTTATGTATTTGAACTTTGTTTGTTGCTATAATCTCCCTATCGATTCATAAGTGATTAATAAAGATAAATAACTTAAGAGAAATATTGATCGTTCTTGTTAAATGTGTGTCTAACTATGTTGCTCATCCAAATTTATGTTCTAATACATCATTTTAAACTAGATTTGTATGGTTTTGTGTCTGATTTATCTTCTCTGTCTTTCATGAGCAAAATTTTTGAAGTATGTTCATACAATCCACTATTGAATATGTTTTCCATAGTTACATATTGTAACACCCCGAAGATACCCCCTGGATGTCACACGGTGCTTAGGACTACAAATAGCCTTAAGTTAATCCATGATATCTACTCAACACTGAACTCTTGAAGGTATATACTTAAACATGTTCGAATAGTGAAGAATTTTTTTATAAACTGAATTCATAAAGATAAATAATCTCAAAACTAAGGAATACTAAAAGAACAACTAGTTTGACTAGTCTTGACAAGCCTCTAAACCATTGTCTGAAGATCCACTGAGACACACACCAGTTGACCCAAATTGAAAGCTAAATAACTAAAATACCTATATTAAATATCTGGAATAATCATAACTTGGCCCTCAAATTATGAAGACTACCGACTATCCAAATGTAGAAAATAGTGCCCGCGGTTAATCATATTGCTGAGGACGAATACCAGAACCTACATTATGGAATAATGTAGCATATAGACATATATGTGATTAATACTTCTGTAATGTATTGAGTATCTAAGGGTGAATGCATAAGTAAAAATGAATCAATGCAAAATCTTAAAAACATGCACTAAGTGTAAGTAAACTCACCAAGAGGCTGAAATAAACTAAAGACTGAAACATCTTAAAACAAGAATAACAAGCATAATATGATAAGTTGGGTGAGTTACAACAGTTAGGTTCTGAAACTATCTTTTCTATAGGATAAGTCAAACTGAAACTGAACATACTTTCAAATCATGCATGCTAAATGTAAGAGGACTTACCTTGATCTTAAGTAGGACAGAAAGCTAACATCTCATAAAGAATAACTTATAACATAATATTTAAACAAAACTGTGAGTTATTACACCTAGTTTCTAAAGTCTTTTTATAATGGCAGATTCTCGTAACCGACATAAATCATGTGAGCTAGTATGCAGTCCAACATTTGACCCCACATTGAGGAGGGTTGTTCTACCCGTGTTATTGAAATAGAACTTCAACTGAACTGGAGTGATCACTAAATTGAGCCCGTTTAGACAACGAGAACACTCTCTGGCGAGGACCCTAAAGCCTATGGTGGCATGTAGCTTCTAGAAAATAGGATGTGTTGAACCTACATTCCCCTCTCGGTGCTAAATACTACTCCTAATATATATACATACATATATATATATATACACACACACACTCATACTTATGAAATTCACTTAAAATAAGCATTTGGGTTTATAAAGCGAAAAACTAATCATGTTTTGTTAGTAAATTATACTCATGAATAACTATGTAAATTTCATATCATGCATGGTATCATAATATCAAAACTGAAATTTGATTCATACTATATTAAGTTTCAAAACAGAATTAGTAATTTGAATTCTTGTAAACTGAGAGAATCGTGATAAATTCATTTGCTCTTTTTTGTAAATTGAATAAATCATGTTAAAGATCATGTAAATTCATCAATCCAAGAAAATTCATGTCAAAATACTTAAATTCATTTCATAATAGCAATTCTGTAAGTAAAAACATAAGTAAAGGTAAATTCTTGAGCTTAATGAACTTTAAATCACATGGGAACATTAAAATTTCAAATGCGTAAAAGTGGGTGTAAGCCTATCATGAAATCTTTAGAAATTTATGTATACATTTAACTTTTTGAGCACAAGAATGAAAGATTATCGTTGTTCAAACCCCAGATATCTGAAACTTGAGAATTTCTTGAGGGAAACTTGAATTGAAACCTTGAAAACTTGAATTTTTGTGAAAAGCTTCTCTATTTGTGCTCTCGAGGGTTTTGGGAGAAGTGGGATCGCTTTAATCTGAGTTAGGAGGGTGGATTTTACTTTTAATACCTTTAGAAAGTTGTTTAATTGGCAAACGATCAAAAAGCCCTCGACCCCAAGCTAAAAAAAATAAAAGTGTCATTTTTGTGCCCTTGAATGTGGTACGCCCTTATAGCGCCACTCCAAGGGCTTATCACGGAATGATAAGAGCGTGGCACGCTCTTATCGCGGACCTTCACTATTTTGGCATAAGGATATGCCTCCCCCTCCATGGCACGCCCTTAATGCGGACCCTTACTGTTTTGGGATCCCAAAACGCGTTTTAAAATTTTTAAAATACTTTCTAGTGGTCCCGTTATCATTTTGTATCATAATTCAACTCAAAAATCACCATTAAATACATAGAAAATACCAAATTACAAAATCATAGAATTTTGTGGGGGTCTAACACGTATGAAACAGCCGGCCATCGTTTTGAATGTCGTGCACAAAATACTTGTTTTTCTACTTTGAACTTATGATGATGTTCAGTTGTCATGATTATATATTTTTAAGTAGTAGTGTTCTATGGAGATGGAAGAGTTGTCTTTTTTTGTGAATATTGAGCTTAATATTGTTAAATTTCATAAGAGGAAAGACGATTACTACATTCATTAAAAAGCTTGTCTTTATCCGTGTTCCTAACATGATTAATCCTAAAGATTTTAACTTGCCTAAACTAATCAAATAATGAAATTCGTTTGGATGGTTCATGACTTGAAAGTATTTGTTTTTGGCCTAGTTAACCTTTTATTGTAATGTTGACACAATGTCATTTTATTGTTTACTAGTTTTAGTAGCTTTCAAAACTCAATATTTAACTCGTCTAAAATCCGGTAAGTTATTGCTTAAAAAATCTCTATGCGTGCTTTAAGTTTGATCGTCTAGATAGACTTGAGTAGCTAAAATTTAACTCCCTGTGTTGGCTCACATGAGTGTTAAAGTTGTTTATAAGTTATTTGATACATGTCCTCCAAGATGGGAATGCATTTTTGGTCTTAGATAATCAGTCCTCCTTATTTTTCAATTTGTCTATGATGAACCAAGTCTTTTGCAATTTTGATGTAACCATATTTGAAGGTGTTACCTTTACATATGATTTTTTTTTAAGAATAATGTAAAATAGTTTAAGCTGTTTCTATAGTTAATTAATTACCTATCTATGTAAAGTTATTAAGAATGTTTGGCTAACTATATGGTTGCTGCCAAAAAAATTGATGTTGGTGTCCTATGACTTACATTATTTTGTTGTCAAATACATAAATACATACATACATACATACATACATACATACATACATACATGCATACATGCATACATACATGCATACATGCATACATACATATATATATATATGTATCTATATATATAATTGGTATGAATATGACTTCTTTCTTTGACACTAGTTAACGTGCTTTTCAAATCATTTTGAATCTTCTGTTTACTATTAAGTTGATACGGCCTAACTATTGAAAATGACTATTAATGATAGCTACTGAAATCATGTCACCTAATTATATCTTTCAAAAATTATCATTTTGTTAAAATTGGGAGCATGTTCTTTCCAACTTTTGTGTATGTCCTATTTCTATCTTAAAACATTTGAGAACAAAAACCAATACCAATAATAATAGATTTGAATTAGTTTTGTTATTTGCTTTTCGATTATAGAATAAAGATTCTGTCATGTACTCTACCCAGACCCAATATCAGAATCTTGAACATTTTTTTCACTCGAGTCCGATAATGGACTATTTCTGTTCAGGTCGCTTGATTTAAGTCGATTTGTTCTTTCCTCTAAGTAGGATTTATGTTACGAGTTAAAATCTTAAGAATCTATTATTTGATTATCTGATATTCAGTATTAATTGGTCAATTATCAATAGTAAGCCAGTTGATTCCTTGCACAAACCAATATTAATTAAACTCTTATTTGTCTTTGATGCGTGTAAATCATGTGCGAGTTCATTGGACTCCAGATCGCCCACTGCATTACTCCTCTCGAATTAGGCCCCTCTTCATCAAAAAAGTTAACATGAAAGCTGTGGATTAGAGCTCAAACCACCAGCATGCAACAGTAGCAACTCAAAAGAGCTAGACGTGGGCCTAATAGCCCCAACTTCAAACTCCTCTTATCTATGGTGTATTTTACCTTATATTTGTTTATTCACAAACATGTTGATGCTAACATTTTAATCTTGTTTTTTTTTATCTAGTTGAATCCTTAAAGCCTCAGAAGGAAGTCATAATCAGTGATTCACAAATGGTTCTCCTTTACTTATTAGTGATTAAACTTTCAAAGACTAGAATTAAATTCACACTAGATTAATAATGAGTCTATGCTTTCTTAAATTGACTTTCAAAATGCGGGAAACGAAGAATTTTCTATCAAGATGTTGGATTTTTTCTAACTTACGCACTATTAAGCAAAAATCACTTTTTGTTATAAATAAAATTATATAAAAAGAAGAAATGAAAACTAGAGAGAATTTTGTATTAATATTTCTTCTTATGATTTCTACATAAATAAAGGGCTATTTATAGCCAAGCTTGATACTATTCCACCCAAGAGGTGGCAGATTTTGATTGGGCTAGATAAAGAGGTGGGCCCTGTACCAATAATAAATAAACACAGAGGAAGCCATAAAAGCCGCCTCTCTTATTGCTTTTCTAACACTCCCCCTTGGATGCCTATGTGAAGAAAAATTTACTGAATACGCATTTGAGTGCTGTCTCATTAAAAACCTTACCAGGAAAAACCCAGTGGGATAAAAACCTTGGTTAAGGAAAAAAGAGTACAGCGCATATTCTTACTCCCCCTGATGAAGACCCCGATACAACTTATTCAGTCTTCGCATTCCAATCTTATGTACCATCTTCTCAAAGGTTGAAGTTGGTAAAGATTTGGTGAACAAATCTGTCGGATTGTCACTAGAGCGGATCTGTTGTACATCAATATCACCATTCTTTTGAAGATCGTGCGTGAAGAATAACTTTGGTGAAATGTTCTTTGTTCTATCTCCCTTTATAAAACCTCCTTTTAATTGAGCTATGCATGTTGCATTGTCTTCAAATATGACTATAGGTACCTTAATATCAGGCTTCAGGCCACATCTCTCTTTGATGGAATGTACTACAGATCTCAGTCATATGCATTCTCTACTTGCTTCATGGATTGCTATTATCTCAGCATGATTAGAAGAAGTAGCAACGATGGACTGCTTTGTCGATCGCTATGATATTGCAGTACCTCCATATGTAAACACATAGCCGATTTGGGATCGTGCTTTATGTGGGTCAGATAAATAACCTGCATCTGCATAACCAACAAGATCCGGACTAGCTTTGTTAGTATAAAACAGACCCATATCAATAGTCCCTTTTAGGTACTTCAATATATGCTTAACTCTGTTTTAGTGTCTTCTCGTAGGGGAAGAACTATACCTCGCTAGCAAATTAACAGAAAATGTTATATCCGGCCTTGTAGCATTTGCGAGGTACATAAGTGCACCAATAGCACTGAGATATGGTACTTCGGGACCAAGAATATCTTCACCCTCTTCCAGAGGTCGAAAAGGATCTTTACTCACTTCGAGTGATCGAACAATCATTGGAGTACTTAATGGATATGTTTTGTCCATGTAAAATCATTTCAAAACCTTCTGGGTATAAACAGTTTGGTGGATGAAGACTCCGCCTGCTAAATGTTCAATTTACAGACCAAGACAAAGTTTTGTCTTTCCAAGATCTTTCATTTCAAATTCTTTCTTTAGTTTTTCAATTGTCTTTTGGACCTCTTCTGAGGTCCCAATGAGGTTTATATCATCCACATAGACAGCGAGTATAATGAACCCTGACGTCGTTTTCTTAATGAAAATACAAGGACAAATAACATCATTTATGTATCCTTCATTTTTCAAGTACTCACATAGGCGATTATACCACATATGCCCTGATTGTTTAGACCGTACAACGATCTTTGTAATCTGATTGAATATAATTCCCGAGACTTTGAACTATATGCTTCAGGCAATTTTAATCCTTCTGGAATTTTTATGTAAATATCGTTATCAAGTGAACCATAAAGGTAAGCTGTAACCATATCCATTAGATGAATTTCAAGATTTTCATGTACAGCTTGACAGATGAGGTATCGAAACATTATTGCATCCATAACAGGTGAATATGTTTCTTCATAGTCAACACCAGATCTTTGAGAGAATTCGTGTGCAACAAGGCGTGCCTTATATCTTACAATTTTATTTTTCTCATTTCTTTTACGTACAAAGACCCATTTATAGCCGACTGATTTTACATCATCTGGGGTTTGGTCTATAGGTCCAAAAACCTCCCGTTTAGTAAGTGAATTCAATTCAGATTGAATCGCCTCTTGTCATTTCGGCCAATCTTTTCTTTGTCGACATTCTTCGACAGATAGAGGTTCAAAATCCTCATTGTCTTGCATGATGTTTAGTGCAACATTATATGCAAAAATATTATCCATCATAATTTTCAATCGATCTAAATTTACCTCATTATTAGTAGAACTTATTGAAAGTTCTTCATTCACTTGTGTCTCGGGTTCACTGACTTCTTCAGGAATATCAGGATTAATCAGATTTTGAGTCTCTTTAGGAGAATCTTTTATAATATTATCTTTCTCATTTTTTGCGCTTCTTTTTCTAGGATTTTTATCCTTTGAACCCAATGTCCTGCCACGCTTCAGGCGTGCTTGGAATTCAGAAGCTATGACATTGGAAGATGGTTCTTTTGAAACTTCAATTCGAACAGGCACGTTCGTTGTAGGGACATGCTACTTGGTTGTCTTTTTTAAATCAGTAAATGATCTGGCATTTGATTTGCTAATTTTTGTAAGTGAATGATCTTCTGGATCTCACTTTCATATTTGGGGGTACGTGGATCAAAATGTGATAATGCTGAAACTTTCCACGCAATTTCTCTTTTAAGTTCACGCCTTTCTCCTCCTAATTGCAGGATTTTTTGTTTCATCAAATTGACAATCAGTAAATCGAGCAGTAAATAAATCTCCCGTTAATGATTCAAGGTGGCGAATTATAGAGGGTGACTCAAACCCAACATATATTCCTAACCTTCTCAGGGGGCCCATCTTAGTACTGTGAGGTGGTGAACTGGCACATATACAGCTCACCTAAAATTTTGTAGATGGGAAATATTTGGCTCATGACCCAGAACCAATTGTAATGGGGAGAATTTATTTTAATGAGTTAACTTGAGACGAACAAGTAATGTTGCATGTAAAATAGCATGACCCCAAACAGTAGTAGGCAATTTTATTTTCATAAGAAGTGGTCTTGCTATCAATTGTAGGTGCTTAATAAATGACTCAGCAAGGCCATTTTGAGTATGAACATGAGCAATAGGATGTTCAACCCTTATCCCAACTGACATGCAATAATCATCAAAAGCTTGGGATGTAAATTCTCCAGCATTATCGAAGAGAATAACCTTAATAGGATAATCTGGGAATTGCACCCTTAATCGCATTATTTGTGCCAATAATTTTGCAAACGCCAGGTTGCGAGATGACAAGATCCACACATGCGACCATCTTGAAGATGTGTCTATTAGGACCAAAAAATATCTAAATGTCCCACTAGGCCCCATGTATACGCTCTACAAACTGAGGGGATTTGACGCTAACTTTTAGTAGCGATGGCCTAGTTATCAGTTTGCCTTGATAACAAGCAACACATGAAAATTCATCCAGTGTAAGAATCTTCAGGTTCTTTAATGGATGCCCTTTTGAATTTTCAATGATTCGTCTCATCATTATTGAGCCAGGATGGCCTATTCGATCATGCCAGAGCACAAATGTATTTATATCAGTAAATTTCTGGTTTACAATAGAGTGTGCTTCAACTGTACTAATTTCGGCATAGTATAAGCCTGAAGACAAAGTTGGTAATTTCTCCAACATTTGTTTTTGACCTGAGACATTCTTGGTAATGCCAAGATATTCGGCATTCATTTCATTTATTGTCTCAACATGATACCCATTTCGGCGGATATCTTTAAAACTCAATAAGTTTCTTGGGGATTTAGAAGAGAACAATGCATCTTCTATAACTAATTTTGTCCCCTTTGTCAGAAATATAGTAGCTCTTCTGGAGCCTTCAATTAATTTTGAATTACCAGAAATTATCGTAACATTTGCTCTTCTTCTATGTAAGTAGGAAAAGTATTTTTCATCTTTAAAAATTGCATGCGTTGTCCCGCTATCAATTACACAAATATCGTCATGATCGATTAGTGATCCAAATAAAATTTGAGGAGTATCCATATTCTTCAAAATAAAAATATAAACAAAATAAATATTATAACTAGCACATAACATATTTATACACACTATATTTATATATAAGATTAGTAAACGACAGAAAAGTAAATTAATTCATCTTTAACAAAAACTTAACATAATCGGATTATATTATTATTATCACCTACAGGGTGATTTACTTGTTCTTCAGGAACTATAATAAAATCTGAAACGTCCAAGTCCATGGGCTCAATATTATCTTTAAGGAGAAAGTTTGTTTCAATATCATTTTCTGCTTTCTTAAGGGACGCCTGATAAAGTTTTACCAGATGCTTAGGTGTACGACAGGTTTGCGCCTAGTGTCTCTTTCCTACACATCAATGACATTTATTATCAGAGTTCGACCTTGGGGCTGCTTCAGGAGCTCTTCCCTTCTTTTTGCACTGCTGGTGTTGAAGGTTATTATTTATTGCAAGTCGATAACTTTGATTAAAATATCTTCCATGACCACGATCATGACCTCGACCTCGACCACGACTGGGGTCAGAACTTCTTTCACGCCAAGTTGGGCGAAAATTTACAGCATTCACTTTTGGGAATGAAGCAGGGCGAAAATTTACACCATTCACTTCTGGGAATGGAGCAATACTAGGGGGGAGACTTTCATTATTTTTTATTAAAATCTCATTATGTTGTTCAACAACAAGAAGATGAGCAATTAATTCAGAATATTTTTAAAACCCATTTCTCGGTACTACTACTGCAGGACCATACTCGAGGAGTGAAAAGTAGAAAATATTTTTTCTAACATATCGTGATCTGTGATCTTTTTTTTGCATAAATCAAACAGTGATTTAATTCTAAACATTGAGGAATTATATTCAGTTATATTTTTAAAGTCCTGAAACCTCAAATAGGTCCATTCATTACGAGCTTGTGGGAGTATGACCATCTTCAGGTGGTCATATCTTTCCTTTAAATTATTCCACAATGTAAGGGGATATTTGATCGTGAGGTACTCCATTTTTAACCCTTCGTCAAGATGATGACAAAGAAATATCATGGCCTTGGCCTTATCCTGATTTGATGTCTTATTGTTATTTTTAATGGTGTTTGCCAGACCCATTGCATTTAAATGTATTTCTGCATCTAGTGCCCAAGACATATAAGTTTTACCAAATATATCTAGGGCACTAAATTCGCGTCGGGAAATATTAGTCATTATTTAAGAAAGTTAAATACTCACCTTTAAATACCTTCGGAAGAGTTTTGCAGAGACTCGTGCTGATAACGTGTTATAAATAAAATTATATAAAAGGAAGAAATAAAAACTAGAGAGAATTTTGTATTAATATTTCTTTTTATGATTTCTACATAAATGAAGGGCTATTTATAGCCAAGCTTGATACTATTCCACCCAAGAGGTGGCAGATTTTGATTGGGCTAGATAAAGTGGTGGGCCCTATACCAATAATAAATAAACACAGAGGCATCCATAAAAACCGCCTCTCTGATTACTTTTCTTACACTTTTGTCATATACAATATATATATTGTTCATATAACACTTACTAGGTTTCAATATGCACGCGCGCTCGCACACACATATAATATAAATCTTTCTTTTTCAAATAACATTGTTTTTTCCACAAAGTTTATATAAAAATTCGTCGGTCAACTGTATTTGCGGATTTTTCAAGGTGCCTAGCAGCTTCCTCAAAAAATAACTGGAACCCTTACCCTTATTATCTGATTTTCAAAATAAAGAATTTTTAATACTTTTTTAAGATGATTTTTTAATTTCTTAAAAATTAGATGGCCGCTCTTCTTCTATTCTATTTTAGCAAATAGCTAAGTTATGCAACGTTTTTAACTAGAATTTAAAAAATGAATTGTAATAGTGTGTCAATCTTAGTTTCTTTCACTTTGGTAGTCTCTTCATCGGTAACTTCAAGTTTTTTAGAAATCTCCTCAGTTGTCTCATATGTTGGGATCTTATCATATTCCGATCCACTAACTGCACAGTAACACAAACTTATTACTCTAGCACCAGTTTCAATTACCTCTTCTTGCTTCTTTGTAACTTCAAATATTTCGAGATCAGTGGTGTTGCTTGATTTCTTTCCTTTTTCTTTGAGTTCGGAAATTGATTTAGATCCTTTCTTCATTTCTATCCAAGCTTTAAAATATGTTGATTGAACAAAGATTTTAAAATTGTTCTTTCATTGAGAGTAGTGTTGTCCATTGAAGTATGGGATCATGTTGGAAGAATGGCCATCTTGGAGTATTGCTCCTAAAATCTGACAGTTTGTCATTTCATATTTTCTCATGTGTGGTTATGCAACGTTTTTGCGAGGCTTGCTCTGATACCAATTTATAATCAAGAGGACGGGGGAGGGGGTGAATTAAAATTTTAAAGACTTCCAATCGACTTAAGCTTTTGGTAGTCGACTTTCCTGTACAAAGATGTTAGTTCGAAATTTCTGATAAAAGAATATAAAAAGTAAGAAGCAAAGTAAGAGACACGATAAGATTTATCCTAGTTCAGAACACCCTTGTGGTAAAAGTAAAATACACATTAAGATTTATCCTGATTCAGAACACCCTTGCAGTACTTACTTCCAGTCCCCCTGGGTTACAAGAGGCTCCCTGTAGAGCAAATTGATGAATGATTACAGGTTCTTCAGAGAGCTTATAGATTAGCTTCTCGGAGAAAGATAGTGTCCTCTACTTGTATAGCCCCTCATTTTTTTCTCTCTTTAGTGTTTACTATAACTTATTATAATGAATTGTGTAACACTAAAGAAATAACTAGAATATTGCTCAAGTGAAGATGTACAAGAATAAGACCTAGACTACTATAATCTATTTATACAAATTCAAACGCAATGACCGTTGTAGCTGAAATTTCATCAAAATATTGACCGATATTCTCTTACCATAATAAATTTGATTTTCAACCATTGCGGATAATAGCCTTCAATATACGTTTGCCCTATAAAATTGATTTGTCTTGATTGAGGAATTAGAATTTCCTTCTTCTAATTCAGTGTTCTATCATATAGGCGAACCCAAGAAATTTGTGGAGTCATTTTGATTGAATTTGTAAAACCTAAATAACGTTAAATGACCTTATCAAATATGTCTATATTTCCTTTTTTTTAAAACTTGTGTCATCGAGATTTTTTCTTTCTGATTTGATTGTGGATCCATGATTGATTCTTTCCTATTCAGAAATGGGCTTTTCTTTATGATTGATTGTTTTGATGAATATCTGTATGTAAATGAAAGGCATGAATGTGTCATTATTAAAACTCTATTTGGGCTAATTAACATTGTGCTCCTGATCTTTACATATTTGAACCATCTCAATTTTACTTTAATTTTCATATGATCTTGTCCTCCACAGAGACACGCTCACCTTAACCCATATGTCCTCATTCCTAATCTTAACTCGTAGGATTAACAGACCTAGCAAAACAATATACTACTTATTATTTGGTCTTAGCAGATTGTAAAGTTACATTTCTCAATAAAGAAAAGCATATACTCCTAGTCCGTCCACTCAAGTTTATACGACTCTTTTTTGTCAGTTCGGTTGAAAAAAATAATACATTTCCATATTTGAAAATAAATAACTTTTCCAAGCAAAAAAGAAAATAAATAAATTTGCACTTTCCATTTTACCTTTAAGAAAAAAAGAACTCTAACCATATAAAAATATTATGGTATACTTAAAGCCACAGTTTTATAACATAAATATTAACATAATTATAAAATCCACAGGTTTATATTTTTTTTTTCTTTTTAAGTTATGTCCGTCACATGAGAGTTAGAATGAATAGATTGCTTGTTTCATCTTAAGTATATTTTAAATTGCTCAATAATAGAGAAAAATTTGACAAACCCAACGTAGTAATGAGATTGTGAGCTCGTCTTGCAAACTTGATATGAAAGGAGAAATTTATATATGTAGATTGAGACAGAACTGATAATTAATAGGAAAACTTGTACCAATTATTGATATAAAAAGTGCTACTTGGGGTCTTGTTAATAGAGATATGTAATTAGGTCATATATTGTCTACCTTTTGATACTTATGCGGCAGTATTTTCTTATTTTCTGAATTATTTATATGTTTTCATATCAATTGATCTAAATTCCTAGTACATGACCCAATCTTTAGTTAGGCACTGAAATCCCCCTATATATATATATATATATATATATAATTTATTAATTAAATTCTTGACTGATGGGCCCCATTCGCATTATGAAGTAATAGGATTTGAAAAAAAAAACGCTAATAACGCTACTTATGAAATTTCTCCCCATATGTAACATCCATTCTGCATGGCAACTCTCAGAGGATCAAACTGCCTTTACTTTTATGAAAAGCTCTCTCATTTCTTAACTTTCCCCCTCCCCCCTCCCAGGAAAAAAAAAAAGAAGAGAGAGATCATGTCTTATATAATGGAAAGACCATATTGCATATATATGAATCATGTTTCAGATCAATTGCAATTACAAGTGCAGCATCCTGTCCCATTTCATTCAAGAGATTATATAACTTAATTCTTGGAAGTTAAAAGGGGACTTGAGAAAATGTTATAAGTAATTCACTACTAAAAGAACAGGAGTTAAGTAACAGGCATATTCTCAAGTTAAACAACAAAATTCATCGTTAATCGTATTTAGCGACAGATTGAAAACATATTTTGTAAGTAATTCACTACTAAAGAAAACAGGAGTTAAGTAACAGACATATTCCATAGTTAAACAACAAAATTCATCATTAATCTTATTTAGTGACATTTAAAAACATATTATTAAAAATTTATTAGTTAAGGACAATTTAAAAACACATTAGCAATGAGTTCATAACTGAATTCAATTCTTTTAGGGTTTGTAACTAAAAAGAAGTAAAACCAATACATGTGTTGTCAAAACTTGAAATCATATATCTTCCCTTTCATTGGTTACTTTTGTGCTTTTCCATGGCATCCATTTAATTACATTGTTCTTTCTTGCAAGTATCCCTCTAGATTTAGCACAAAAACCAAATCCTTGATTATGCTTATTAGTATTAAACAAGTCCCCATTTGGTTGGAGATCTTGAGAGATTACTCTCCTGTTGGATCAAATGTTATCTTGTTTTTACATTATGTTAATTTTGATTGGAACCTTTGAGGCCTAACTTTAGCCGCAAAGTAACAATTTATTAAAGGACTCTAATCAATTTCATTGTATACCACTTCATGTTAGAGCTACATTTTTGTTGAAGACAGTTGGAAGAAACATTATAGTGGTTGTCAACATCACATACACACACATATATATACACACATATTTGTTGATCGATTGTACCTGTTACTAATGAGAAATATAAAAGTGTGTTGCGTACAAAACATGAAAATAGCATTGAGTACTTGTTTGATTTAAACTAATCGTAAAATCGCTCAATAATAGAGGAAAATCCCACTAGAGGGAGACAAAACCAACAATGTTTAGCCATTGTAAACATGAAAAAACTTCACAATTAATAGGAAAAGTGGTGCCAAATGATATAAAAACTACAAAACCGAAAATCTGATATGCTAATCTATTTCATGGGCATGTACTACAAATATGATTAGAAAATTACGTAGATGGAGATTGAACTCATAATTAATACATAGGACAAGTGGTACCAAATTATATAAAAAGTACTACTTGGGTCTTGTTAATTGAAATTTGGAATTAAAGTATATAATGTCTGCCTTTTAATATATATTATTAAGCTTTTTCTCTTTTCTGAATTACTTGTGCGGTTCCCTTTCAATTGATCTAGATTCCTAGTACATGACCAAATCATCAGTTAGGCACCCAAATTTCTAGACTACTAATTGGTTCAAGTTGATAGAAAATTTTATCAAGGATCACTCCCATATATAGGATCAAATATATGTACTTGCTTGTTAATTTATTAATTAAAATTTTTGACTGATGGGCCCCATTCGCGCTATGAAGTACTAGGATTTTGGGAAAAAATATTATCTCACTATATATTTACAAATACAATACCGCTATTTATGAAATTTTCCCCTATGTAATATCCCGTTTTGCAAGGTAACTCTGACAGGATCATGTTACCTGGTACTTCTATGAAAAAACTTCTCTTGTTACTTAATCTTTTCTTTCAAAAAATAAAAGTTTCCCAAAGTTAATTTTCTGAAAAGAAAAAAAAAAATAAAGCCAAAAAGAGAGAGATCACATGACTCAAGCAATGAAAAGGCCATATTGCATATATATGAAGCATATTTCAGAGCAATTGCAATTACAAATGCACCATCCTGTCCCTTATCATTGAAGAGATCATAATAACTTACTTCTTGGAAGTTAAAGGTGACTTCAGAAAATTAATGTTGTAAAAATATAGAAGTTAGTCATAACAACTTCAATAGGCAAACAATAAAATTCGCCGTTGGTAGTATTTAACATGGGCTAAAGACATAATTAAGAAAACTGTTAGCTATAAGCTAGTTAGCGATATATTAACGATAAAGTTCATAAGTAATTTCAATTTTCTTTTTAGTATTTGTTAATAAAAAGAGAACTAAAAACAATATATGTGTTGTAAAAACTAGAAATCATATCTTTCCTTTCATTGGTTACATTTGGGCGTTTCCATGGAATCCACTTAATTACTTTCTTTTTTCCATCCAAGTATCCCTCTAGAGTTGGCACAAAAACCAAATTCTCGATTATACTTTTTAGTTGAGAAAAAAGAAAAAGATTATGTTCTTTAGTGCTAAACAAGTCCCTATTTGGTTGGCAATCTTGAGAGATTGCTCTTATGTTGGATCAAATCTTATCTTGTTTCTACATTAATGTTAATTTTGATTGGTACCTTTAAGTTGACGCCTATCTTTGGCCGCAAAGTAACAATTTATTAAGGAAAAATTACATAACACCACAACTTATTTTAATAAATTACATAAAATCTCTATTTTTTTTATTAATTATTTAATTATTTTTAAAAAAAATAGTCGAATACATCCACAAACCCCATCCCATAAATTTTCAGATACATAATTTTAATTATGTATCTACCTTTGATCTAGTTAATGTATTATGTATCTTGATCAAATAGTTTCAGAAACGAATGTATCTAAGTAATTACAATTATATATCTCAACTTCAAAATTATGTATCTGGATGCTAATTATGTATCTGAGAAGAAATGGAATAATTAACTGTTCAAAATTATGTATCCGAATGCTTATTATGTATTTAAAATTACAAAATAAAGAATTATTTATAAAAGCAAAAAATAGGGATAAAAAATAATTAGAGATAAACTTATTGGGATTTATGTAAGTTTTACATTTATCAAATGACTGTAGCCATTTAATTTTTATTATATACTACTCCATGATAGAGCTATCGTTGAAGACAATTGGAAGAAATATTATACTGGTTGTCAACATCATATATAAGCCGATTGCATTTGTTGGATAGCAAACTTGAAACCATAACCTCCACAACATAAGTTACCTTAGCTTGTAGTTTCCTAGAGAATCCTTTTGATATCTCGTAGTGTAGTAATACTACTACTAAAAGATTACTCTCTCCGTTTTAAATTTATTTGTGTGGTTTTAACTTGATAATTGATATGGAGTTTAAGAAAAAATAATTTAAAAATTTTGTAGTCTTAAATTAAAAGTATACAATAAAATATACTAAAATGTCATTTAATACTGTGATCTTAAACATGTCATATGAAAAGTCGAAATTAAAATATTCTCATAAACACATTGAAATACTATATTTTAATTTTAATAAACACTTGCAAGATTAATGAATCATTCGAAAGCTACAATGGCATTGGCCTCATGCTAGCTAGCTAATTTTTATACATCATACATAATAACTAATTAATCCTGTTTTGCTACCTAAGTTTGAATTTGTTAATTAGATATAACACCTTCACGTTCGAGAGGTTCAATCCTTATTACAATATCTTTAACTCTTGCTGATAAAATAGCATTTGTAGTAACAGAACTATCGCCGTTGACAATTTTTTGACATGTATCGATGAGGCAGTGCCTGCAAGTAGGGCAAGAAGAATGTGATTTGAGCCATTTATCGATACATTTGACGTGGAATCCATGGTTGCACTTAGGTAGAACCTTAATTTTCTCTCCAATTCCAAATTCGGATAAGCAAATGACACACTCATAGTCGAGCCCCGGATGTTTCAATTCAGTACTGTATGTTATAATTGGAAATGTCTTGAGTGCTTTTTTGTTGATCCCTTTATTATTTGTATGGTTTGAGGATGAGTCTGCCAATATTAGGGTAGAGCATCTAAAGACACATTTTATGATGGAGTTCAACACAAGTGAACAAATTATGGCACTTACAAGTACTGCCAATACCACCACAATAACATTTGCATCAAACCTGTTGACGTTATTTCCAATTGGTAGATCATCAATTGGGTCGTGGCCAATTCTGACTGTTGCCGGAGGTGGCGCCATGACGGCCTCCGGGAGTAATCTTCTTGAGTAGTGGAAGTTTTCCATGAATTCATGAATGAATTGTGTGGAAGCTATAGTTGTCATAGAGCTTTTGGTTGAGACGTTTATGTGTGTGTTTGTTTGTTGGTGTCGATTGTTAAATGTTGAATGAGTTGAAGTAACCCCCTTGGAGGCAGTGGTTTATATAGGACAAGTTTATGGGGCTAACAGGGGTAAACCGTGGATCAATTTTTTGAGTCAAATAAATATGGAAGGATAATATATTTTAATTAACTCGATTTACTTCTAAGCACTAAGGGTTAAGAGTTTGTCTCAAACAAAGTGGAGCCGTTATCTAGCTTTTTATTTAGAGTATAAATGAATTTTCTAGTAGAAAAGATGTATTGTTTTGATAAGGAAAAGTAATAGTTGACATACCACTAAAGGCTAAAAAAAATCTTCTTGTTCTTAATTATGTTACAATTTCTTTGTCAAGGGTCGGCCACATTGTTTTTTTTTCTTTTTTTTTTTAAGAAAAATGGATCTTTATTATTAATTATCATTATTTTGGCAGCATAAAATTTGTATCGTTTAGCTAAGTCTAAACTCTAAATTGATAATAAGTATTTCTAGCTTTTTCGTGATAACTTCATTTAATGTGTTTTCATGTCTATATATTGTTTTCATTTAAAATCTTCACATACCATAGTTTCAGACACCAAAACAGTGTATATGTAGGCCAGCGCAAAACATGTACGATCCATCTCAAGCAATCTTCTCACATTGTATCATCATTATGTGCTACTTGCACCTGCCGGTGAAAGTTGTCATTTTTAATCTTATCATACTAGTTCGATTTCACACTTTTGCAGTCCGTTATTCACTACCATATAACATACTTATAATTCTATAAAACTTACCATTTACTTTAATAGGCATTTTTCTTTCACATACTAATCCTATTTAGTAGCACTTCTCTATTTCAACTGTTCCATTTTAATCATTTGAGTAACATCTTCTATCAGATTATTATTTTTTTTGGTAAGTAAATTTTTTATTGACGCATCAAAGTGAAACATTACAGTACAGACAACCAGGGACTAGACATATATGCCCTAATCCCTGGAAGCAGGGGCGGATCTATTAAGGCCGGTGGAGATGGCACGTCACCCGCAAATTTCAACGAAAACTCTATATATATAGCTATATATATAGACTTCATTACAACAAATATGGTATTTAGCTACAAAATTATTAGCGACAACACAAAATTCATCACTAATTGTCTACTCTTCATGACGAAAATCATGTTTCAGGCTTAAATATATGAGACACATATTTTTAGTGACGAAATACAAAATTTCATAGCAAAGTTTTGTCTACTAAAGTTTTCCTACAAAAAATAATTGGTGCCATTTATTGAATACTATTAGCTGCGAATATAGAAATATCAATGACACATATAATTTTGTCATCAAAAGATGCACCCAATTTGCAACAAATTATTTTTTTGTCCTAAAATAATTAAATTTTGGACACAAAAAATTTTCATCACAAAAATTATGTTAATTCAATAGCTGTGAATTACAAATTGCAGTTAATCATTGTAAACTTTAACCACAATTTTATATTTAATTGTGACCTTAATTTTTGTCACCGATAATATAAACAATTAGTGACAATTATATTATTGTCTCCATTGTAGACACCTAATTTCGTCCCTCCCCGATATCGTTTTTACCCATTTTTTACTTTATCCTACCGTATACCCTCACCCATGTAATTATACCCCACAAAAATACAAAAATAACAAAAATTCAATAAATCCCTAACCTTATCCTAACAAACTTTATCCTATACCTTAGTCCACTATCTCACCACCCCTACCCCTACCTTTAACCCCCCTCCCACGTTTCTTTCCAAAAAAAAAAAAGAAGAAAAAACAAAATAGGGGGGGGGGGGGAGGAGGGGCACAGGAAGGAGGAGGACCATTTTTCCTTTCTCTTTTCAATTTCACACAATATAGAGAGAATCACCGACTCTCACGGCAACAAGGGAAAGGGACCAGAGATCCTCCATTTTTTCTTTGCCATTAACACACAAATCGCACACGCACACTCCTCCATTTTTTCATACTCACATCACACACTCTACTAAAAAAGAACACAGAACACACGAGAGAGAAAGAGAGAGAGAGAGAGAGAGAGAGAGAAACAGAGAAGAAAAGTGTGAGAGAGGAATTTTTGGTCGAGTTTTCACCAGAAAACTTCGTCGTTGCAGCCATCTTTTTGGTTTTGATTGTTGTCGAGCTTGTCGGAGCTCCGGCGTAGCAAAATTCCTCATTTCAGTCCAAATTTCCCAAAAAAAAAAAACACTAAATATCACCAAAAAAAAATGAGTCCCCGTTCTATATTTCAGTGAAAGCAGTCAAAATTCAGTGTGGGTTTTCCTTTTACGTCGTTGAGTGGTGCGAAACTGATTGTGGGTCTCTCATTTTTCCTTGCGATTTTGGTCTGTATTGGTGAAAACAGAGCAAAAAGCATATCGAGATTGGTGTGGTTCGTGTCGAGGGTCGTTGGTAGAGGTTTTCAGGTTCGGTTCCGCCGCCCATTGCATAATTTGCACAATAAAATCTCAATTTGAGGTCAAATTCTATCTCGTTCTCATTTTGATTTCATTATATACATGTGATTGATTTGTGTGAAGCATGGTATGAATATTTGGTGATATCGATTTGTTTTTTTGATTTCATTGACAATGATTGTGGATTGTTAAGATGGTGATCATGAATTATCGGAATGTTGAGAATTAATTTAGGGTCGGGAATCAAAAATTGATAAAAGTGAATAGTATGGTATTTTGATTCATTGTTGATGTTGAACGTGATATGTCGTCGAGCGGGTAGGCAAGCACTAGGCTCAGGTAGGCAAAATTTAGAATTAGTGGATTGTTGGAATGTTTAGAATATTTGTTGAATGTTTTGTTCACCGTATTTGAAAAGTGTATTCATTTAGCTGGGGGATGCCTCGAGATCTTTTGAACTTATTTATCGGGGAATGCCCCGACGTATCATGTACGCAAAGGTGGTTCGTGATGAAGGCCCAAGGCATCGGGTAAAGCAACGGAGTTTAGCTTAGGACTAGTGTAGGTTAGAATAGTATTTAATTTTTGCACTTTTATTTTAGACTGTATAATTGGACTGGACACTATATTTTAGATTTGTTTTGTTTATTTGATTGATTGTTTTATGTGATTTTGTGTGGTTTATACATTCGTAGTGTCAAATTAGCAGATATGCTTCACCAAGCGACCGTGGTTGAACCACGGGATTGAGGGATGTCTAACACCTTCCCCTCAGTCAACAGAATTCCTTAGCTAGAATCTCTATTCGCGGATCAGTTTAAAAGAGTCAAAAACTATTTTGAAAAGGATTTTCTAAGGGTGACTTGGCACACCCGATTATGCCAAGTGGCGACTCTGAGTTTAATTGAAATAAATCCTTTTTCGAAATAAATTTTTCATATTTTGTCACTTTAATAATAAAAACCCTTTAGAAACTTGAACTCCTTCTTTTCGGGTTAAAAAAGGGGTGTGACAGCTCTGGCGACTCTGCTGGGGACACTTTCCAGAATTCGAGCTTATTTTGGAGTTGTATCGGCTCAGTTTGACACTATAGGTGTATAGACATTTATTTATGTTGTTTTGTGTTATTATTTATCATTGTTAAGTGTTTACGTGCTCTTTGTTTACAGTTTTCTCTTTATGTGCTACCGCTTCATATCTGGCATCATGTGCATAACCCAAGTCATTCTTTCTGCAATAAGTCCGTAGTACACGTGTTGTATACGACCTCTAGTTGAGTCACCCTTATTTTAGGAAGGGGAGCCGTCGGTGTTATGGAGTGGGTGGAAAGCTCTCGCAGCCACTATCGATCATATGCTCCCCCGAACAGTCTTGTTAGTGGACCCCTACGTAGGTCAGCCTTTAGGTCATGCTTATCTGCATCATATTGAGACCTAGTGGGACCCACGTGGTCCTTTGTAGGAGACTCACCTCTAAAGCATCCCTACGTGCTAAATGTTGTATCTCTGAGGGTAACGTGGTCATTTGACAGACTGATTTGGGGAAAGCAATTGCTAGAATTAATCGAGTGTGTAGGCAAGGGAAAATAAAAAAAAGACAGGAAAAAGAAGGAAGAGTGAGTAAAAAAAAAGAGTTTCTTAGTTTTTAGAGTTCTTTATGGTTTTTATTTTCCACAATTTAAAAATTCAAAAAAAGATTTTTTATGTGTTGCACTCATTTTTTAAAAAAATCAAAAACATCAAAAATATTTTGTTTTTTGTTTCCTTTGGCAATCATTCACAATTCGAAAACTTTAAAGAGATTTATTTCAATAGGAGCTTTTTATAAAGGAATGAAAAAAATGGTAGAAGTTTTGTACATTTCATATATAGAAAATGCCAAAAAGATTTTTCCTTCATAATTGTTGGTGTTAGTTTTATTTGAAGTGTCTAATTAAAAACCCAAAAAGATTTTATTCTCCTGTCTTTGGTTGTGTCTCTTAAGTTAGGGTCAGTCTGTCAGTTAATCATTAATTGTCCAATTTGGACGAACTACGCACCCCTGATTCTCCTCTTTCGGGATGTGAGATACGTAGGCAACCTATTGTTGGTTCAGAGATCGTATTTAAAAAATTCAAAAAGATTTTCTTCACTCTTCACTTAGAGTAGGTGTTTCATATACATCTCTAAAAGAAAACTACAAAAAGATTTTTCTTTAATACGTTCAAGTTCCATTTTCATATGAAATTTAAAACTGAAAACTCAAAAAGATTTTCTTTGGTAATCATAGATTTCACTTTGTATAGGGATGTTAAAGCTGAAAAATTCAAAAACATTTTCGTCAATTCTTTTGACAAATTGTTATTTTCTTTTCTTCTTAAAGTTTCGAGAAAAAGAAAAAAAAACAAAGAGTTCTATTGGCCATTTTGTCACGACTTCACAAACTACGCACACCTGATTCTCCTCTCTCGGGAGTGAGATACGTACGCACCCTTCTTGGGTTCGATGATCTTTTAAAAATAAAAAAAAGAGGTTTTGAAAAAATGTTGAACTCTAACCTATTTGTAGCCTCTTGTTCAGTTAGTTTAAGATGGTTGGTTTGTGGCTTTCTGGCTGGTCCTCCATATCACACCAAATCCAAGAAAGGTTTAGTTGTGTCCAACAAGGATGTAGAGAGTAACACCATGGATGAAACAAAGAGTCAGGAAATTGAGCATTTAAAGAAACAGAATTTGAGACTGAGACAACAAATAATGAAAATGTATCGAGCTTGGGCCAGTGGGTTGCCTTCACCTCCGTTCCCCACTTTTGACCCTGCATATACCTTAAGTCTTCCACCAAAATCGCAAAGTCAGTTTCCTACTATAGTTGATGCACCACAGCATGCCTCAGAATCCATTCCACGTCAAATGCACCTCAATACTTCCACCACTCTTTCTTTAGCTCCTCAGTATAAGTCTACCACATTCACAGCAACACATACCGTCTGTGTTTTTGTTGCTCAACCTTCTACTAAGACTTCCACTTTGGCTATCAATCCAACGATTGTGCTTCCCTAGTCCACTAGTGAATCCACATTCAATACTCTTGATGATCATTGTTATACTCTTGATCCTACCGTTAAATTAAGTGGACCGCCAAAATTTCTTACTAAGAAGCCTAACATACTAGAAGAGCTAGAGAAAGTGGTTGGGAAAGTTAAGAGTGTAGAAAATGATATGAAAAATTCCCCTGGACTTATGGGCTATGAAGATGTTTCATATTAAAACTGGGGAACGTCTTCAAGTGTTAACCTTCCTCCCAGCTTTGAGACATCAAAATTTGGGGAGCCTGATGGACAGAAGGATTCTATGAAACATTTGGGACGACATTGCAATCAACCAAGGGAGACTGAAGGAAAGAAAAAGGAAAACATACCTATTGTCATGCCAGGGCCAAAGCAGAGTTTGAGAGGTCCAACCCACCAATACTGTCAGCCTCAACCCCAAACTTACATATTAGATCCACATAACCACTTGCAACAAGGTTTCTTTCCCCAAAATCTAAGAAATCTCATTCCACTTCCTCAATATCCTTTGAACAATGCACAATTATATGCTCATCCATCTTCTCATCCACAATGGCATGCATCTGTCCCTCAACATCTTCCTCGACCCCCACAAATTTACCAAGGAACCTCTAAATCCAAGTTTCATCCGAGGCCAGAGTTAGCAAAGAGAAGGAAGGAAAAAAATAATTTCACTCCTATTGGGGAATCCTATGCCAATTTATTCCATAGATTGGTACAGCAGGACATGATCACTCCTCTCCTTGGGTATACTCTTGACCCACATTCAAGAAATTTTGATCCTAATGTATGGTGTGCATATCATTCTGATGTTCAGGGTCATAGTACCAAAGATTGTCGTACTTTGAAAAGAGAAATAGAAAAGATGATTCAAGATAAATTGATTGTGGTGCAAAACATTGGCCCCTCAACCATCCCACGGAGTTCTTCACCAGAACGCAATACTGCATAATATGTGGGAGGCAATGAGTTAAGCATGGGGATCCAGAACTTATTTGTTGAAGGAAATGTGTCTGACAGTGGTGAAAGCTCTAATCATGCTGATATGCAAATCAGTGGCTAATATGTCAGGCTGAGCAATTGAGAAGTCACCCCTCTCCCTACTAGAAAGAGGTCTGGTAGTTTGTTTTGTTTTCTTTTCTGTTATTCGAATTACTTCAGGGTGGTAGTTCGGGATCTATCTTTTTTTGTCCCTTTTGTCGTTTATGGTCGAACCCTTTATCTTTTATTTTAATTAAATAGAGTGTCACTTTTTCCCTTTGTGTTCAAATATATGTTGTTTGTTTTCTTCACATAGTGCATTTTATGTTGATTCTAGTGATAGGACATGCTAGCGGAATTTTCAGCCAGATCTTAAAATCCAACTTAACCATAAAACATTGAATCAGAGGGTTAAAGTTTGGAAAAACATCTGAGAAAATAGGTGGAGTGTTGAGACATTTGGTGACAAGTTGGAGCCTTCTTCAAAAATTAAGGCAATTATTTTGAGAATCACAAGAATAACTTGGTCATCAATTGAAAAACCTAGCTCAATTAGGTCAAATAGCGGATGTGTGCTCTCGAGGAAAAGAACAAAAATCAACTCCACGAAAGCATAAGTCATTCAATGTGAGGGATGTACAATAAAGGTGGAGTTATATGTTCTACAAGTGTAGAAGAAGAGGTGACACATATGCTCGGGGGCAAGTTAGTGTTGTAAAATATGTAATAAGTGATATTGATCGTGTACTTTCACATTGCATGTTATGTACTTGCATTTTTAAGGATTGATATGACGAAGACATTTTATTCTGTTATCCAAACATTGTGTCATCCTTTGTTTATCTCATTTGAGCTTTTGTTCTATTTTTTTCATACCCCTCTTTTGGAATCAAGATAGAGTCAACAAAGCTCAAAAGAAAAGTGTTGAGCAAAACAATGAAGTCGGAAAAAATTTCAAAAAAGAAAAAAAAAAAAAAAATAGGTCCAAAAAAAAAGAGAAGAGTGTCAAGAAAATAGAGTCAGAAAAATCCCAAAGAGAAAAAAGTCAATGAAAAAAAAAGTCAGAATTAAGCAAAACAAGCCGCCAGAACTACGCATGACTTGATTCTCCTCTCTCGAGGGTGAGATACGTAGGTTGCCCTACTCCGGGCTCAGTCCAACCAAATAAAAAATTTAGAGTCACCCAGTCAAAAGAAACTGGGGCATGAGTTAATCCTCATTGTTTGAGTCGATTCTAAAAGTTGTAAGTCCTACACCACTTCAAGTGTCGTTTGGGCCTCATGTCATCCCTTCTTTTTAACCTTATCCAAAAGCCAAGTTACAATCAAAGAAAGACCTTCAGATCAATCTTTGAGGATGTTAAGGCTAAACATGCAAGGGATATGATGATGCATTTGGGAACTACTTGTCTTCGTCAGCATAAGAATTTAGAAGAGAGATAAAAATGAGAGATCCTTATTGGTAAAAACCCTCGCAGGTACCGTAAGGCGATGTTAAGTTGAGAGAAATAAAAATGAAAGAGTCTTATTGGTGAAAATCCTCACGGGCACCATAAGGCGATGGTGAGCTAAGAGAAGAATGAGAGAGGCTTGTTGACGAAAACCCTTCAAGGTGTCACTAGCCGAATGAGGTCTTAAATACAATTGGCCCAAGGAAGTAACTCAGTTTCAGGGCCATTTAACTCAACAAAAATTAGTAGAAAGTTTGGATGAAAAGATCAAGCTGCTTAATCCAAAATGAATGGCATAATCATTAAAGTTGACTGTCATTTTTAGATGAACTTTTCGTTTCTTCATTTCAAATGGGGACATTCATTGTCTTTTCTTTCTTCTCTTTATTTTTGTTTTATCTTTCTTGAGTCAGTTATCCCAATAAAAAAATATAATTATCTTTCTTTTTATTTTCTTGTCTTTGAGTCAAGTCCGTGTCAAAATAAGTGAGAAAAGATTTCAAAACTGGCTACCAGCTTCTTTAATTGCACAAAGCAAGACAAAAGCTAGCACATGAAAAAGACATGATTGTGAGCCAAAAAAGGGCATGCAGAAAGTTTTGTCAACAGACAAGTCGGGGAACTCATGGAAATACCAAGGTTCAAAGGGTTATCTGAGAAGCATGTCAAAGCAGAGATACTGTGTTTGTTTCAGAGTCACTCTTAATAACCTGAGTTTGAGTCAATGAAGCAGCAAGTCAATGACATATGCTAAGGGTTGGAAGCAAGGTTAAATGTGATAAGGTCAAGAGTGATCGCCGCAAAAACTAAAGCCACAAACCAGCCACCATGTTTTAAACTCACAAGTTTTCTTTGACGAAACAGGAAATATATTACCTTCAAATCAAGGATTTCAAAGCCTAAACATCAAGGCCCGTAATTTATTGCTTTTACAAATGCAGGAAGCGATGTTGCTGCATAGGTTTGATAATTAAATCATGGTAAAAAATCATCATCTTATATCCCTCGGAGACACACTTTCTTGTCCAGGGATTTCAGTTTTCATTTGTTGGGTGATACACTTCTTAAATTGAACCTTTACTCCTAGAAGACGTACCTTCTAGTCAAGTCATTCCATTTGACTCTTAAAAGACATACCTTTTAGTCGAGTCATTCCCTTTATTCCTATAAGACGTACCTTTTAGTCGAGTCATTTCCCCTTGACCCCTATAAGACGTATCTTTTAGTCGAGTCATTACATTTGACTCTTAGAAGATGTACCTTTTAGTCGAGTCATTCCCATGATTCCTATAAGACATACCTTTTAGTCGAGTCATTCCCCCTTGACCCCTAGAAGACGTACCTTTTACTCGAGTCGCTCATTTGATTCCTATAAGATGTACCTTTTAGTCGAGTCATTCCCCTTGACCCCTAGAAGACGTACCTTTTAGTCGAGTCATCCCCCTTGACCCCTAGAAGACGTACCTTTTAGTCGAGTCATTTCCCTTGACCCCTAGAAGACGTACCTTTTAGTCGAGTCATTTCTTTTCATTCCTATAATACGTACCTTTTAGTCGAGTCATTCCCTTTGATTCCTATAAGGCGTACCTTTTAGTCGAGTCATTCCCTTTGATTCCTATAAGGCATATCTTTTAGTCAAGGCATTCCCTTTGATTCCTATAAGACGTACCTTTTAGTCGAGTCATTCTCCTTGATTCCTATAATGATGTGACTTTCGCAAATGTCCTTTGATGATAAATTGGGACAAAATTTAATTCTTGTGTTGGAACTTTACTTTTCTGGCAAATGAAACCTCTTTATAATAATCTTTGTTTGGGATAAGTTTCTTTTTAGTTTTGATGTGATTTCAGGAGCCCGCCTGGAGAACAGGGTAAAGAAATGAAAACTCATCCAACAAGGTGAAAAGTTGAAAGTTAACAGATTGAAAAATAGCAAGTCAGAAGCCTGCCTGGAGAATAGGGTAAAGAAATTGAAAGTTAAGCAATGAGGTAAAACAATTGAAAGCCAAACAACAAGTTGAGGAAATTGCAAGTCAGGAGCCCGCCTGAAGAACAGGGAGATGAAATTACAAGTCAGGAGCCCACCTGAAGATTAGGGTGAGAAAATTGTAAGTCAGAAGTCCGCCTAAAGAACAGGGTGATGAAATGGCAAGTCAGGAGCCCGCCCAAAGCACAGGGCGAATAAATGGAAAGTTAAGTAAAAAGGTGAAGCAATTGAAGACCAAGCAACAAGTGATGAAATTACAAGTCAGGAGCCCGCCTGAAGAATAGGGTGATGAAACTTAAGTCAGGAGTCCAACAAAAACTGTATAGATAGGATTTTGTAATTTCATTTATGTTTTAACTTGTAATTTTATTTTGATGTACTGACAAAGCCTCGGAACGGAACCTCGATGGAACCTCACTCGACTCTCCAACTCGGTATAGTCCATTTCCATCCAATCCTTTGAGACACCATCACTTGATTTCTCCATAACTTAGGTGGGTAGGAGGGCTTAAGTCAAAACTCGGTTGTTCTTCTTCTTGTTGTTTCTTCCTTTGAATAATGGTCGGGACAAAATTCTGTCTTGTTGTCTACTTCTTTGCTTGAAAACACTTCGTGTTTACATTCAAAGGGGGCATGTTGTAGACACCTCATTTCGTCCCTCCCCGATATCGTTTTTACCCATTTTTTATTTTATCCTACCGTTTACCCTCACCTATGTAATTATACCCCACAAAAATAACAAAAATTCAATAAATTCCTAACTTTATCCTAACAAACTTTATCCTATACCCTACCCCACTACCTCACCACCCCCTACCCCTACCTTTAACCCCCTCCTCCCACGTTTCTTTCCAAAAGATAAAAATTAAAAAAATAATATAGGGGGGCCCACAGGAAGGAGGAGGACCATTTTCCTTTTCTCTTTTCAATTTCACACAATATAGAGAGAATCACTGACTCTCACGGCAACAAGGGAAAGGGACCAGAGATCCTCCATTTTTTCTTTGCCATTAACATAAAAATCGCACACGCATACTCCTCCAGTTTTTCATACTCACATCACACACTCTACTAAAAAAGAACACAGAACACACGAGAGAGAGATAGAAACAGAGAAGAAAAGGGTGGGAGAGGAATTTTTGGATGAGTTTTCCTCGGAAAACTTCGTCGTTGTAGCCATTTTTTTGGTTCCGGTTCCTGCCGAGCTTGTCGGAGCTACGGCGTAGCAAAATTCCTCGTTTCAATCCAAATTTCCCCAAGAAAAAACACTAAATATCACCAAAAAAAAACTGAGTCCCCGTTCCAGATTTCAGTGAAAGCAGTCAAAATTCGGTGTGGGTCTTTCTTTTACGTCGTTGAGTGGTGCAAAACTGATTGTGGGTCTCTCATTTTTCCTTGCAATTTTGATCCGTATTGGTGAAAATAGAGCAAAAAGCATATCGAGATTGGTGTGGTTCATTTCGAGGGTCGTTGGTCGAGGTTTTCAAGTCCGGTTCCGCCGCCCAATTGCATAATTTGCATAATAAAATCTCAATTTGAGGTCCAATTCTATCTCATTCTCATTTTGATTTCATTATATACATGTGATTGATTTGTGTGAAGCATGGTATGAATATTTGGTGATATCGATTTGTTTGTTTGATTTCATTGACAATGATTGTGGATTGTTAAGATGGTGATCATGAATTATCGAAATCTTGAGAATTAATTTAGGGTCGGGAATCAAAAATTGATAAAAGTGAATATTATGGTATTTTGATTCATTGTTGATGTTGAACGTGATATGTCGTCGAGCGGGTAGGCAAGCACTAGGTTCAGGTAGGCAAAATTTAGAATTGGTGGATTGTTGGAATGTTTAGAATATTTGTTGAATGTTTTGTTCACCCTATTTGAAAAGAGTATTCATTTAGCCGGGGGATGCCTCAAGATCTTTTGTACTTATTTACCGGGGAATGCCCTGATGTATCATGTACGCAAAGGAGGTTCGTGATGAAGGACCAAGGCATCGGGTAAAGCAACAGAGTTTAGCTTAGGACTAGTGTAGGTTAGAATAGTATTTAATTTTCGCACTTTTATTTTGGACTGTATAATTGGACTGAACACTATATTTTGGATTTATTTTGTTTTGTTTATTTGATTGATTATTTTTGTGTGATTTTGTGTGGTTTATACATTCGTAGTGTCAAATTAGCCGATATGCTTCACCAAGCGACCGTGGTTGAACCACGGGATCGAGGGATGCCTAACACCTTCCCCTCGGTCTACAGAATTCCGTAGCTGGAATCTCTTTTCGTGGATTAGTTTAAAAGAGTCAAAAGTTGTTTTGAAAAGGATTTTCCAAGGGTGACTTGGCACACCCGATTAGGCCAAGTGACGACTCTGAGTTCAATTGAAATGAACCCTTTTTCGAAATAAATTTTCATTTTTTGTCACTTTAATAATAAAAACCCTTTCGAAACTTAAAATCCTTCTTTTCGGATTAAAAAAAGGGTGTGACATCCATTTAACATATAATTTAGTTTCAAAGAAATTTTATCATAGTAAATATAAATTTCAAATGGATACGACTTAAATGTCTAGTGTAATTATTGGCTACAAAATATATATAACTATAAATTAAAAGATTATCACTGATAGAAACTTCTTGATCTAAATACAAGAAAAATTAGAATTTTATTCATTAAAAAGCATGCACCAACAAGAAAAATTTTCTATAAAATATTAGATCATCTTATTGACATGTGACATAAATCATATCATGTAATAAAAAAGATAAAATAACTAAATTTCGTGAAAGTATTCTAAATAAATTAAAAAAAGACATAAGTACCCCCTTGAATTATGTACTTAATTAATTGTAAAGTATTCAATAATTAAAAAGGAGATTTGATAAATATTGATCAGATTTTTCTCATATTTTTCTCATATTTTTTGCCTTTCACTTAGTTTCAAGGATGTCACGATTCAAATAGTCGTGAGTGCCATCCACACTAATCCTCCGGTAGGAGAGTTATGTAACTCAAGACTTAACTCATATCATTAATCAATTTAAGACAAAAAATTCGATTAATCAACTCTAATTATAAAACATCTTAAAATACTGAAGGAATAACAAGTACAGAAATAATTCAAACTATCTATTATAACTTTCAACACTCAAAATTCATCATATAAAAACTTCTAAACAAAAACATAGCTAAAAAATATATTCAAAAACTAATAGAAGATAAAGCATATTCAGGAGTTTGGGAAATGAAATAGAAAAATAAAGACAACAATAACAACAAAAAAATAATGTGAATGTAGAGCACTATACAACATACATACGAATGAACAATATGACAACAAAATAATGTAATATTTGAAGCACAAAAACAACAATGTTGTCCGAAGAACAAGAAACAATGTGAATAGTGCTAATACCACACATATAAGAAGGGAGATCCAAGTAATTACATCATTTAATACATTCTGATACATAGAAGAGTGAAGGAAGTAGGTGTGAAGGTCGGCGTGCCTGCTTCCTCCGTAATTTTTCTATATCATCCCTAATTAATTATTATATGTCATTTATGTATTAGAAAATTAATAATATTTAATAAAAAATAAAAGAGATATATATGACATATTCGATTCAGCTTCTTCAATCGTAATTTTATTATTTTACCCCTAATTAATTACTTAAGTCATTTAAGTATTAAAAAAATTAATAATATTTAATAAAAAGGTAAAATAGATCAAAAACATGATAAATTAACTATTGATATTTTAAATTAACTTGACATTTTATATGAGACCGACTAACATTTCTAGTGACATTTTATAAGCAGGTCGTGATGCTTGCTTCCTCCATGATTTTACTATATTATTTCTGATTAATTATTACATATTATTTATGTATTAAAAAAATAATAATAATTAATAAAAAATAAAATAGACATTTATAACATGTCTACTTCAGCTGCTTCAACCGTAATTTTACTATTTCACCCCTAATTAATTATTTGTCATTTAATTATTAAAAAAAATATTTAATAAAAAGGGTAAAATAGACAAAAAATGATAAATTAACTATTGATGTTTTAAATTAATTTGACATCTTATATGAGATCCACTTAAATTTTTTTCACAACTAATTTTATAGTGATTTTGTTATATCACTTCTAATAAGTTATTATGAGTTATTTAACATGTTTGTTTCGCTACTTCAATCGTGATGTTTGGTTGACTGTCAAAATTATATGTGTCAATTAAATTAGAATAGAAGAAAAAAATATTATAAATCACAATAATTAAAAACTTAAAAATTATTTTAAAAATATAATTTACTATGAATGCCACAAAAATTTGGACAAGGAAAGTATTATAAATTAAAATAGCTAACAACTTAAAATAGTAAATTACAATACCGAAAAAGTATAATAAATTACAATATTTAACAACTTAAAATATCTAAAAACATATTAAAATATAATTTATTATCTTAATTTTATTTGTATCACATAAATTGAGATAAAAAAAAATAACATATATTGTTAGTACTATATAGAAGTCCAGTAAAGCAGACACCTCTTTGTCGATGTGTCTGCTTGCTCCGTGATTTTGCTATATCAACTCTAATTAATTATTATACATCATTTAGAACAACAACATACCCAGTATATTTCCACCAAGTGGGGTCTGGGAAGGATAAGTGTACGCAATCCATACCATTACCTCAAATGTGAGATAAAGAGACTATTTTCGATAGATCCCCAGCTTAAAATAAAACATCTTATGATAAGAAATAGTGATATGAGTAATAATAGAAATAACAAGATACAAGATAGGGTATAGTAATAGTAGGAATAGGAAAAGAACAAGATATAATAGAATTTAGCATAGCCAATAATATTATAAGCAAGATACTCCAAGAAACACACCAAAGATACAATATCTTAAACTCAGACTAACCTTCTACCTTAATCCGCCTCCTCCACAACTTTCTATCCAGGGTCATGTCCTCGGTAAGATGGAGTTTCTCCATATCATGTCTAATCACCTCACCCTAATACTTTTTCGGTCTACCTCTAACTCGCTTGAAACTATCCAAACCTCTAATTTAGCATTAACTCCACTACGAGTCTCATCAATCAAGGCAACATTATCCTCTAAAATAAAACAATAAGGCACCTCGTCTTGAATGTGCCGCGTTAAAACATCCATCACTAAGGCATAAAAAAAATGGACTAAGCGTCGATCCTTGATGTAACCCCATGTCCCCTCTTCCCGTCCTAACCCGAGTCTCAGCTCCTTCGTACATATCCTTAATCCCCTAACATACATAATAGGCACACCTCTAGCCTCCAAACACCTCCAAAGAATCTCCCTGGAAACTCTATCATAGGCCTTCTCTAAGTCGATAAACACCACGTACAAATCCTTTTTCCTATCCTTATACTACTCCACCAGTCTCCTGACGAGATGGATGGCTTCAGTAATCGAGCGCCCTGGCATAAATCCAAACTAATTTTCAGAAATAGTAGCAATCCTCCGCAACCTCAACTCTACCACCCTCTCCCAAACCTTCATAGTGTGACTCAACAATTTGATAACCCTATAATTATAGCAATCTTGAATGTTGCTCTTATTCTTATACAATGGAATCATCGTACTCCATTATTGATGTTTTAAATTAACCTGACATCTTATATGAGACCAACTTAATTTTTTTTCACAATTATTTTTTATTGTAATTTTGTTATATCACTTCTAATAAGTTATTATGAGAATTTAAGACAAGTTTGTTTCGCTACTTCAATCGTGATATTTGATTGACTATCAAAATAATATGTGTCATTTAAATTGGAATAGAAGAAAAGGTATTATAAATCACAATAATTAAAAATTTAAATTATTTTAAAAATATAATTGACTATCAATGCTACAAAAAGTTTGGACAAGGAGAGTGTTATAAATTAAAATAGCTAACAACTTAAAATAGTAAATTAATGCCAAAACAACATTATAAATTACAATAGCTAATAGCTTAAAATATCTAAAAATATATTAAAAATATAATTGATTATTCAAATTTTATTTGGGTCACATAAATTGAAACGACATCACGGGCCCTTCGACATCTAGTAATATATAGAAGAGAGAAAGTAAGCTGGTCAGGGTAGTCCTGCCAGCTTGCCGCCTTTCACCTGCTTCAACTGTGATTTTACTGTGTCACCCTAATTAATTAGTATAAGTCATTTATGAATTAAAAAATTAATATATCACTTCTAATTAATTATTATAAGTCATTTAAATATTAAAAATTAATAATATTTAATAAAAAAATTAAAAAGATATAAATAATAAATTAACTCTTTATGCTTTGAATTAACTTGACGTGTTATATGAGGCTAACTTAAATTTTTTCACAAGTATTTTTATAGTAATTTTTCTATATCACTTTAAGCCCACTTAATTTTTTTACAAGTATTTTTTATAGTAATTTTGTTATATCACTTCTAATTAGTTATTATAAGTCATTTAAGACCTGTCTGTGTCGCTGCTTCAATCATGATTTTACTATATCACCCCTAATTAATTATTATGATCATCTAAACATTAAAACACTAATATTTCATAAAAAAATATAAAATAGACATAAACATATATGTCAACATAAAAAATTTGGCTGACTGTCAAAATTATATTAGTGTCATATAATTTGAAACGGGACAGAGGAAGAAATAAAGTAACATATATTATTTGAAAATGATATAAAAAGTATTGTAAATCACAAATAATTAAGAATTTATAATATATATATATATATATATATATATATATATATATATATATATATATATATATATATATATAAAGAATATTAAAAAAAATCATTGACTGTCGAAATTTTATCTGTATCACATAAAGTGAGCTGGAGAGAGTATTCA
The DNA here is from genome assembly GCA_030864215.1 of Capsicum pubescens. Lineage (NCBI taxonomy): Eukaryota > Viridiplantae > Streptophyta > Magnoliopsida > Solanales > Solanaceae > Capsicum > Capsicum pubescens. The sequence continues at coordinate 239,011,326 of CM061549.1, read as the reverse complement.
TATCTTATTAAAAAATTATGTAAAGAGCATTACAAATCACATAATTAACAATTTAAAAAATTCAAAAGATATAAAATATTTATCTGCCTCTTAAAATTATATCTAAATTCTATTTGTGTCACATTGTGATAAAAAATAACATATATCACGGACCGTCAACATCTAGTACTAGAGAAAAGGAAATGTTCTGATCTTTTTCAAAATTTATGACCCATATTTGACTCATGTGGGCTATTGGACATTACATGGCCAGTCAGCCTAATAAATTTCATATAAAGGTCATTTTACAATTTGAATTATTTGGGCCATTTATCTATTTATTTATTGCTTCAATTATTTCTTGGTCTAAAAAATCTATTTTTTATAAAAATAATAATAATTAAATACAATTTTACAAAAACTGTATAATTATTGTATAGAATATGTACTTATACAAGATATATGTATTAAAACTATATAAGATATGTATAAAAATGGTATAATTCCTATATAAAAAAATATATAAAAACTGTTTAGAATGTGTATGCGAACTAGATGGTGGTTGTAGAAAATACGTATCTGAACGATAATTGCAGCTAAATGTTATATAGAATGTGTATAGAAATTGTATAATTATTATAAAGAATTATATATAAATTGTATGATTGTTTCTTAGACTATGTTTTTGGTATATGATGTGTATAGAATTGTATATTGCTATATAGAATATGTACATGTATAAGAAATGCATAGAAACTATATCATTCAACCACTAGAGTTGGCATGGTGGTTCAGCGCCATGTCCCTTAAGCAAGAGGTCGGGGGTTTGATCCCCGCCTCTGGCAAATGGAGCAAACTCTGTGGCCAGTTTCCTACCGCTTAGTGCGCTGACAGAGGAAAAGATGATTAGTCTCACGGCTGTCGGCTGTGGGGATACCTTGGGAAACCAAAATAAAAAAAAAACTATATCATTCACCATGGGAAATTTGATTATTAGCGACAAATTATTTTATCACTTAATATTATTTCGAGTGGTTATTCTTGTCCTTTTCCTTTAAGATTATTCTATTTTAAATTAAAAAACTATGGGTTCTTACGATTACTGTGTAAAATTACCTAATATTAATTTTGTTTGTTTTCACATAATATTGATCATATACAAAATTATTTTCATTGTGTTTCAGATTTGGCCAAATAAAATTTGTGAGGTAAAAAGTTTTAAAATTATATATAATATAAAACTCAAAAAATAGAAATATATTTTTAATATTTAATGGGAAGCCATTAAGTGACATAAATCATGGATATGAGAATTTATATTTTTACAAGAACATATTGTGAAAAGGTCAAAAAAAGTAAATCTTTTAACTATTTTACCTTCCCTTAACTTTCAATGCATAAAATTTCCTCTCACTAATTCCCCATTTTCCATCCCACGTTAAATGGAACCACCCACTCACTTCTCCCCCCCCCCCCTCCCCCCTCAATTTATTTTTTCAATTAAAAGCTAGCCACCTACTTTAAGTATCCAACTCAAATATAAATACAAAAAGGGATTTCCGTTTGTATATTTTGTTCTCTCTCTTTCTCGTTTGTCTTTGGTTTACAATTTGTTATCTTTCCATCTATCATTTGCCAATGCTCTATGAAAAATTAAATATTTGTTTAAATTAGCATAAGAAGCAAATATTTTACAAAGTTTTTATTCAACTTCTACATATAGTCTATTCCAATAGAGGAATTCTTCACATCATTTTAATAAGGAGATAAGTTTTTATCGATTGCGATAATCGAATAGTTAATAATTTTGAGTAGAAGAAATAACTCTTTTCTCATTTTATTATTTATTTCACTAATTAGTGTTTCTTTTAGAATTAAAGTCTGAACACACATATTTTGTTTGATATCAAAAGGTACATGCTAAAGTTATATATGTATTTTATTTCTATATAGGTACATGAAGATGCAAAGACTGACTCAACTAATGAAGATTTTAGACAACGAAACAACGATAAACAAGGAAACTACATCCTTTTTTAAAAAAAATAAAAAATTGTCATTGTTCTCATACCTCTATTAGACTTTTTATGTTTGAGTGATTTCACTTCATTTACTTAATGGGTTTGTATTCAAATGTTATTTTCTAATAATTATAAATGTAATTAGTGTACGATTTTGTATGAATTTTTTTATATTATATTGCTCTTTTATATTTTTATGATATTTCCGGTTAGATAGGCTATTTACTTTTAGAAATTTAAATAGACATGCAATTAACGACAAACAATTTAAATACTACTATTAAAAAGCATTACATAAATTATAAAAAAAAAAAATCATATTTTGTTCATAAAAATATTTTCTTTAGGTGCAAAAATTAAATCATAGGTACATTTCTATTTGTCACCAACTGATAATATTCAGTAACAAAAATAATTTATTCCAAATTGACCTTCATATTTATAACATGACTATATGTTTAACTACAAATTAATTCGTCACTGATACTGCATATTTTATACCAAAAAAAAAATTTCAACCACAAAATTATCATCTTTTAGAGACATAATCTAATTCTTTTAACTCCAAATAATGCATAGATTTAAAGACGATCAACATCATCACTAATTAAATTTATAATTAGTGACAAATTAGATTTGTCAACATTGAACACATTTTTAGTGACAACATTATACTTTAAGCTACAAAATATTTAGATTTGTAACACAAGCAAGTTCATCATAAATACTACGTATTTGGAGACGGATTTTCTTTTTGTAGTTAATATAACAATTTTAGCGACGAAACACTAAATGTCTTTGTATGCTTTTAGCGATCCACATTTAGAGACGAAAGATTGACGAAATTTTTTTCGTCAAAAAAAACTTTTTTATGACGAAATATGATTTTTATGTGATTAAATAATTCGTCACTAATAATCAAATTTCTTGTAGTGCTTATATAGTAAAATATTAAATCTGTCACCCACAATATCAAGACACTATCTAGTGCAAGTAGAAAAGCGCCACTTTTGTGTTTAATAGGTCGTGGGTTCGATATCGGGCTGTCACTCACAATACCGAAGTGCTATCTAGCTAGTCCAAGTGACAAAGCATCACTTTTGTGGGTAACAGATCATGGTTTCAATCTCGGTCAACAGCATATCATTTTTTAATTTTTTTTTTTTGTTAAGCATTGTTCTATATATAAAGACTGATATAGTAAAATATTAAATCTGCCACTCACAATACCAAAGCACTATCTAATGCAAGTGGTAAAGTGTCACTTTTGTGGGTCATAGGTCGTGGGTTCTATCTCGATCAAAAGCACATCATTCTTAATTTATTTTTTTTAAGCATGGGGATCAAAAGCACATCATTCTTAATTTTTTTTTTTTAAGCATTGTTGATTAAAACAGGACAACAAGCGTCGTCAAGAAGCACATCATTTTTAATTTTTTTTTGTTAAGCATTGTTGATTAAAACAGGGGAACAAGCGTCATAAATGTACCAGTTGACAATTTTACTTGACACCCGGAGAGTCCGGATCCTCGATCCGCCTCTGCCCGGAAGCATCAACATATCATCCTACTCAAATAAACTAAAACAGGAGCACTAAAGGTTGGGTATCTCTCCATATGCACCATTTTCTCTAACAGTTCCTTCTTGATAATCCCTTGACAGTGTACCTCCTGAGCTATCATTCGTAAAATTTGATCACTAGAATGTGACCTCTATTGAAATATCCTTAGGTTTCTCTCCAACCAGATGTGGTAGACAATAATAGCTTAATACAGTTTGTATATGTGGAAACCTGCTGATGGCCCAAACCACTTCATCACTCTATTTACATGTCTGCCTTGTTATCCTTTGTCATTTGAGAATCTTTAGCCAAACTTCACCAGAGAAAGAACATTCAAATAGTAGGTGATCAATTGTCTCTTGATTTCCTCTATGCAAGTTACAGGTTGCTTCATTAATAATGCCCGAGGGCCGAGCTCATCAGTCAAGCATTAGTATGCAATCTATCTTGTATAGGTATATGATAAAAATCCAATTTGGTGTTTCATAGTTACTCCATACCAATTTTCTTCATTGGCACCTAGAAAAAACACCTCGCAACTTACTAGATATCTTCTTTAATTTATTGAGAAATGTTCCATGTTTAGCAGGTCCTGCTCTTGGATATCCACCTTCTCTAGGTAACTTGCAACTTTCAAGATCTTTTTGACCATTCAAGATGCTTGAGATCACATAATTCTTAATTCTTTTAATCAAGAAGCCTAAATAACTAAATCATATGCATTTTCTTGTCACAATCCATCTAATTAATTTCACCTCAGCTTCTCTCTTTTAATAATGTCTAAGCATGCAATGCATGTATTCATTCTTAATACTAAAATACAGTTTTGATTTAATTTTTTTATACACCTAACGCTGTTAAATCTTTATACACTATCTATATATTTTTATCCATCATAGTAATTTATATTTTTCTCAATTTTTCTAAAGCTGTAAAATTTAGTTCATTATAGATCATTATTATTATTTTATTTATATGATACTATGACCTGATAATGTTTAGAAAATATTCATATTATCAGTTTATTCAAATTCAAGTTAGACCTCATAGAATAACTTCTTTCAATTAGAATGCTCCACTTAGACCCTCCTTGTAAGTTAATGGGCTATCCACTCAAGAATGGTCCACCCCCATTATATTGCTTGGTAGCCGACTAGGCTGCCGCATTAGTATTAATTGACCTTATATAATTATGACTGATGATTAATGAACCAACTCTTCACACTAATCGTATTTGGGACCCAAAAAATGTTATTAGGATTCCTAAAACCTAAGAGGGGAGCAGGAAGTTTCCCATTTCCTACATGGAAAATATTTGCAAGTTTTTTCTTATCTCTGCTGACTTTTGATTAACTTTCAAGAGAGAATGTATGTGTATGGGGTGGGGGTTTGTATGACTAATGTTTGTAAAAGTTTCTTTTATCTTATATTATTTTAAAAGGGAATTAATCGGATCATCATTTGACTCATGGAAGTGCAAGAAATAGTCAAGAATTTCAAAGTCCTAAATGGAGGCGGAGTATAGATTAATATAGTCACTTAACTCGACATTGTGTGGATTTATTGGTTGGTGGTAGATCAGATCTATGTCCTTGGCGTGACTACGTTACAAGTTGACAATACCAATGCAATACAAATAGCAATGAATTCGATTAACCATGAGAAACAATTGACATAGAAGTAAACTGTTATTGTATTCGTAAATTTGTTGCTATCAAATCATCAGTCTTCAACATATATGTCACGTCTCATGATTAATTGGTACATTTATTTACAAAAATCAATGAAAAGAAGCTAAGCTTGCACCAGTTTCTATTATCCAAATTAATGCTTCTTGATAAGTAGCATTAATTTGAGAGGAGATGTTGACCTTATCAAATATGATTATACTATTTATAACATTCCAAAGATCTGATAGAATATATTTCCTTGACTATGCAGAATCACACTCTGAATAATTGTACAAGATATACCTGATATTGTAAAAGATATGACATTAAAATTAATCATGTTTGTAATACTAAGTCTTCGTAAATAAATAGTCTCATGTTTTTGAATTGTAAACTCAAAAATATAGAGCACAGATACTTTTCCAACTGTTCGAATCTTGATTTATTAATAACCATCACTAATTACACTCCACTCCTAATTTCTAATTAGGCAACTGAAGAATTATTTATATTCTTCAGTACATTAGGTAGCAACTAAGATAGCACTTGATTCCTTGTTTGATTTAAGCATATCGTAGAATTGCTGAATAATAGAGAAAAAAATTTGACAAGCGGGGACAAAACCAACAAAGTTTAGCCATTGTAAACACGAAAAAACTTCACTAGAATCAATCTGATATGCTACTTTATACCATGGGCATGTACTACAATCTTGCTTAGAA